>JAVLUZ010000154.1:28442455-28711813 GCA_036768485.1 Mermis nigrescens | reverse complement strand
TAATGTTATCATAACGATTGACAACCTCTAGTTAGTATCATACGTGGCGTGAGGAGAAGTTTTGGGGTATGCCACCCCTAAGAAGGCCGAATACCGCCCAGGAACCAAAATACCACCCCCACCAGAATTCACTTTTTTATTTTTTTGTTTTTCCGCAAGTTTTTGATGCCAATGGATAGTGCTCGATGAGAAACATTGAAAAATTGTGTTTTCGCCATACCACTATTTTTAAGACCATTTTTTTGATCCTTTGAAAAATCTTGCACCCCATAGAATTTTGGTGCGATAAACTGCGAAAAAACTCAGAGCAATATTTTAATATTTAAAAAAAGCTATTTCGTCGCTCGTTCAAATAACCAATCGTGTACCGTAAGCGTTTGTTCCCATTAACGAGCCACCTTTTCAATGAGCTTACCACATATCTGATGTTGTGAATTTGTACAGTTCTTTAAAGTGCCTCAAATGCAAAATAATTCTTGCAACACGAGTGGCAAATCGAGGATTTTTGACAGGAGGGGGAACTCAAAATTTTTATAATACATGGTGTCAAAAATTGTCCAAATCTGTCAATAAAGTATCGTTTTTGTCGTTCTTTGATGGGCAGAATCATTTGTTATCAAAAAAAACGAAAGTTTTCTACGAAAAACGCGCAAATTGGTGCTAATCGGGCGCAAAGCACCGAAATAATACAAGAAAATCAAAAGAACTAAAAATCCTTCTTCTATCTATAAACCACTCTTCCTGACGTAAAAATAAAGTTTTTCAGAGCGCCAAGAAAGTTGTAAATGTCACTGTTCTCACCCAGCGCGAAGCGCACAGAAAAATTTTAAAAAAATCATGATAACGAGTAGCTAAAAATCATCAAAAAGCACATTATTCTATATTGCGCTCAACTTTTTTGACGACACAGCAGGGTCGGCCGCCTCCCTCCATCCGCGCTTGTGCAACACTGAGAAACGAAGTGCTTTTTGTGCGAAAGCGAAGACGGTACCTACACGGATATTGTCGATGAGGACGAGAAAAAAGAGTATGGTGGTGTTGAGTATTCACATGTAAATGTAGTCTGTTTTACGGAACATTGTCCATTACTAATGTTTTGTTCAAAAGACTTCGAGCATTTTGCATAAAAACATTTAAATTTTAAAAAAATCTTGGGGCGCGAATTACCTCCAATGAGCGAGTCGTGGGCTATTAAAATTCTAACTGCGAGAGTTACACGGTAGGCGAACCTGCCTTAGCAGTTCGCGATAGCCATTACATAGCCAATACTAGTAGCTGTCTATGACGGTGCACTGTGGGCTATGCCTTCGGTCTTCCCATTATTTCCCCAAATTTTCAACAATAAAAAACAATTAGATACTTGTCCGGTATCGTAGAGTTAAGTGTATGATAATAGTAATTGTTTAATGCATACCGCTTACGTGAATCGAGAACATTCGATCTGAGATAAAAGTCATTTCAGTATTATGTTTAATTGATCGTTGTTTTTATTGTACTGTAATGGCCCTTGAGGCCAGTGTACGGAAGGTCGGATTAGAGTTTTGGCTTTTTTGGTTTTCTCGTTGGCCGTTTATTTCGACTGTACATTATCGTTTTTCTTTGGCGTATTTTGTTTCCCGGCTATAGGCCGTGTGTTCTTCGTCGAATAAAAGCATAGAAAACCTACCCAGTGGTTTTGGTTATACCGAGGGTTAGGTCGGCCACCATCCCTTCGTCGAGGACTTCTCCCCACCATCGTGGACTGATAGGTAAATTCCGTATGATAGCTTATCTTATTCGAAAATCATATTTTATTTCTCAAGCCAAAAATTGATCAAAAATATTATTTAATCTTTAGAGATGATTGATCAGCATAGAGCTCGTTGTTGTTGTTTTCATTGTTCAGCGTGCTACACAAATTAGGAACCAAAAACATTTCTGATCAGGTACTGGTTGAAAATAAGTTAAATAACAACTTGAGCTTGAGATAGGTCAACTGACCTCCGCGGCAAATTCCGAGACTAGGTAGGTAGCCTTAGGTCTTAGGGCGTAGCTGCTGGAGATCACCCGACGAAAAGCAGCCAGCAATATTAGGGCTGAGGGGATCGAAGCCGTAAGGTCTGTAAGGGTCCAAAGATCGAAAGCCTTAGAGCCGTGCCGATCGGGGCCAGCACTAAGCGCAGACTTAAGTACCTACGTACTATAGTCTGTTTCATTTTATTCGAGCTTTTTAGTCAATTCTTTTAAGGGCTACAAGTAAGCTAAACAAGACGAATTACTGTACTTCAGCCCAGATCAGCTCAGTGAGGGCGAGTGGCTGGAATTGCTTCCATTTTCCATGCACTAATCCGCCCATATAAATTTAGTTTAGGCATTTAATCAGTGCTGGGACATACTACAGTGAGTGCGCTAAACAAAAGCTATCGGCTGGAATCGAACCCGGGTTGCTTCGACTACAGCAAGAGGTTTTACCACTGAGCTATGCGCCGGTTCATTGGCGTTTCTTAGCATCTTAGTTGATTGTGTTTAAAGTGTTTCATTTCGGGATGTATGATGAATGCGCGATTTTTATCCATTGAATTAATTTATCTGCTGGGAGACAAGAATAAATTAATGCCGCAAAAATGCTGTTGAAAAACCCGTCTTTACCACAGCTATAGTGAGATCTAGCGACCTACAGTAAATAAGAAAAGAAGGGGTTACTGTAACCTCCGAAAACATTTGCTGAAAAAGCTCTCGGATAAATGAAACAGACTATAGGTAAATCTCGAAACCAAATGTCAAGCCTCGCCCGTATCGCTATTGTAGATACAGGGCAGCTACATTTACAAAATTTACATTTTGTTTACATTCCAACACAATCGGCACGGAAATCAATATAAAAGTCCTTGTTCACCTCGAGATTTACGATCATTCAGCTCAGAAATCGCGTTTGCGTTGCCGCGTTTCAGTTGAAGAAAAGATAGGATCGGACGACAGCGTAGACGCGAAAGTGAAGGCCTTTACTTACTGGACGCGGACTGTCTTCACTAATCAATGAGATAAAGCGATGCCTTGCCTGAACCTAAGTCAGGCATAGCGACAAATTGAATGCGGTGTTCTGTTGAATGGGACCGTCACGAAAGAACGCCAGTAACATCGGACGACACTAGATCGTGACTATCAGAATAAGAGTCAATTAGCTGAAAGAAAATGATAGGTCAGGACGACAACGTTAAAGTAACCTATGGACCATTTAATTTCTGTTATTTGTCGCCCCAGGTTAAAAAATGGACTAGACAACGTTCAACACTGACATGAATACCGTAAACATGATAATTTTAATGTTTTTTATTCTGACCCAAGGTGCCAGTTTTAGCCGCCTTGCCTTGCGAAGCCCTGTACCGCAAGACGTTGCACAGCGCATGATCGTCTATTCACAAGAACATATAGACCGCGCACCAAAGCAATGTCTTTATCTCGACCTGCGAGGGATCGATGCACGACCTAATCGGGAAGTGCTACCCTCCCCAGAAATCTACAATCTCATAAAAGGCACTTCATTTGTTTACGTCCGACCGATCATTAAATATTCCTGTGCTTTATGTAGCCCCTCTTATATTAGTGATATCAACGGATATCAATATCAACATAGAGCATTCATATGTACGCATAAAAACAAAAAAGGTAAAAATACAAACACCACTAGGGAGGCAGTATCCGTTTTTTAAAAACATACTCGATGTCCCATGTTACGTTGGGTGCCAACCAGTGTTTTTTACTGTACGAGGTCCGTTTGTACATGTACAAGTCGGTCCCCAAAAGTACTTTGTACATTTTGTGCATGCAAAATTTTGTGTACTATAATATAGTACAGTAGCGATTGTTAGTGTGGTAAAACAGGGTTTTCGATCTTTAGTAGTGTATTTAGCTAATTTCTGGGTTTCTGACGTCAAAAATTTTAAAATTATCTGAAAACGGCAACGAAGCGCCGAAAAAATATTGACATTTTCCCATTCTAAATGCAAGTTGCTTCCATTTTAAAGATATATAGGACAAATAATTTATCAGCTCGGCGCCAAAGCTGAAAAATTTTGGAATTTTTGCCTTTTTACGGTTTTTGTCTTTCTAAAAATCTTTGTACATTTTGTACACACAAAATTTTTGAGGTTACTATAATATGGTACATGCAGCGATTTTTAGTATCGTAAAAACAGAGTTCTTCTGACTTTTCCGTAGATGTGTTTTAGCTAATTTCTGGGTCTCTAGGGGCAAAAATCACTAAGAATCGGCTTAAAATGGCGCGAAGCGCCTGAAAAAAAATTAGGCATTTTTACTTTTGGCATGCAATTTCTGGCGTTACCAAAGATATATAGAACACACGATGCCTCATTTCGGCGCGAAGCGCCGAAAATTTTTCGAGATACTTAGGCCTGTACCAGTACACCTGTCTTCCCAAAAATCTTTGTTCATGTAGCAAAGAACGGTCCCGAAAAGTCTTTGTACATCGGTAAAAATCTTTGCCGGATACAAAAAAAACCGTTGGTGCACAACCGTAACTTAGGACACTTGATTTTTTTTAAAAAATGAATCTTTCTGCACGACACTGGAATGTTAGAAGCACCGTATTATTGTAATAGCACAACGTGAGATTATTTTGTGAGATTACAAGAGCATTGCACGAATTTTAAAGCGCCAGGGAATAAAATATCAATAGTCAACGTCAGCGATTTCCGCCCGAGCATGGCGATCACAATAGAATGACTGGTCTTGTCAAATGATCCCGGAAGGCAGTCGTCACAGGCCTAGTCGCAGCGGATAGACAGGCCCAGGTTGGTTGTGAAAGGATCCTCATGCCTTGTGTTGAATATATGCGGAGACAATCCATACACAAGATTTTTTAAAAACATACTCAGTGTCCCATGTTGCGATTGGGTGCCAACGTAGCTTGGGACTCCTCATTTTTTTAAAAATGGAACTCACTGTGGAATGTTTAGAGCAGTGTATTCTTTTGACAGCTTAAAAGTGGATTATTTTCTGAGATTGCACGAATTTTAAAAAGTCGCCTTAGAGAATGAAAAAACACTCGTCAACGTCGGTTTCAGTTGAGCATTGCTGATCTTAATAGAATGATTTGGTCTGGTCAAATGATCCCGGAGAGCAGAACGTCACAGACTAGTCCAGCAGCAGGATTAACAGGAAACAATCATACACAAGGAGTAAACTCAAAATATGACTGAGCTGAAATGACTGATAGGTACTGTGTAAAATGGAAGTGTCCAACTTATGTTTCTGTCTCAAGTTTTGTCTAACAGAGCGTTTTTCATATTTTGATGATGATCGAGAATTGGCATTTGGCACTTGTTTAAGCTTGTAGCCCGAGTCAAAAAACCTAAATAGTGATGTTTGTGGCAATAACGGCTGTATAGCTGTAAAGTTCTCACGTTTTAAAAATCCAGAATTTCCAATAGCAATTCAGTCCATGGCAGCCAGAATCTGGAAAGAGTCGCTCTTCAATCAATCAATTACAGTTCTGTTAAATGTAAAATGTCAGTGTATTTACCTTAAATGAGAACTTTATTCGTTAGATATACAGTTGCTGATAAGTTGTAAGCTTAAGGAAAAGTTCGTCCCAAGCCAACGTTGTGTCCCAAGTAACGACATTTACCCTAATCAAAATACTACTCGCTGCATAAATCGTTTCATGGCTTCAAATAATGTTGTCTTGTCTTCTTCTCTTTGTCCGTTACTGGTTTACAAAAAATTTGACTTTTTCTATAAGTATATCTCTGTTTGGAATCAACTTACCTGATTTTGCAGTCTCTTCCCCTAACTTCAATATATTCAAATCTAGATTAATTGATGTCGAATTTATCCGAATTAATTATAGGGCGGGCTAAAAATCGTCGTTTTCACGACTCGCTCATCGCCTTTTGCTGTACGCTTTTATTCTCAATGGCCGTACGTTTTATTAATCTTTTATATCTTTCGTAATTCGTCGCGTTTTCAGTAATAGAATTATTTCATTCATTCATTCAGAAAAATCGATAACTGTTGCGGCCACTGTTTTCCACATTTTAGGGGTTTGCCGACTGAACCGAAATTTCCGAGATGTGGAAAAAAATTTTGGGGATCGGTTCACATTGTAGGGAGATTTTCGTAATGCGAAACGCGTTCTAAAAGGACAAAAGTGCAAAATTTTCCAGCGCTTCGCGCCGGATGGATTTGTTTTTATTGATGTTGCCGGCACCGCTGCAGATTGCAGCACTTTATCATCGACAAAATTGCTCTGAGAACTTCGCTGAAATTGAAAAATCCTCATTTTTAGAATGGATTTGTACAATCTAAACAGTAATGGAAAAATGCCGTTTTAGAAGATAAATTTCAAGAATCTCTCGGCGCTTGCGCCAAAATTGGTTCAATTTAATACTTATACTCTACCGTTTTTTTTCCCCAGCGATTTGGATTGACGATTACAGACCGACAAAATTTTCCACTCTTTCAGATTTTTCCACGTTTTTTGGGAGGTATAAAAACGTTTAAAACAGAGCGCCTGTGTTGAAAAATCAGTCTTTTTTAAGAAGAAAATTTTATGTACACGTGCAATAGCGGTATTTGATGCACTTTTTGTATAAAAATTTCGCGCTCTGCAGAAATATCACGATCAGATGCTACGTTATTTATGTTGAAACTTGAATTTCCTTCCTTCAGTAAAAGCATGTTTAAAGCCAATTCTGAAGTCGTTTGATGACCATTAAAACTATAATTTATCGAAATAACGCGAAGCGCCAGGAAAGATACTGAAATTTTTAGCTGAGCCCTCTAAATCGGTTTTGCGTTTACAAAACCTGTGCACGAGGGTAAGTGATTTTCGATCGTAATGTGGTTCTAGGACCAGATTATCGATAAAAATGCTACAGTTGGCGCCGCGGCTCGAACAAGGAGCTTCGAAAATGAGTGCTTTGATTTTCAAATGCTTCGAATCACGTGATCCTAGAATATTGGTTCCTTGCTTTTTGAGAATTATATTCGGCCTTTAGTAGAGTATGCTCGCAGCTGTATGGAGCCCCTATTTGCTTCTTGATATCAACTTAGGGTCGAAAGGTGTGCAAGCGAAAATTTACTAAAGAGGTTAATTGGATATATGGGACTTTCTTATGATGAAAGGTTAAAAGCCTCAAATTGAGAACGCTTGAACTCCGTAGGAATTTATTTTGATTTTATTGTTTTACGCGCTCCTGTGTATTCACAACAATCTCTTGCCTTCTGAAGTGCTTGCCAGTTTTATGGTCATTCGCGTACTAGAAATGTGTTTGCAAATCAGATCTATTTCTGAAAAATTTCGGCGCGATTGTAAAAAGTGTTGTTTTGCTACTGGATCAGCTAGCGGTTGGAACGATCTTCCACAATATATTCGAAGTTCTCCAGAAATGTCGAGACGACTTGAAGAAATTCGAAAGGAGGTTGAACCTAAGGGAATTTTGATGGGGCGCGACGTGAGCCCAATCTATTTGCCTGTGTCAGGACATTTCGCATTTTATTTTTATTTTCCTTGCGACTTTTTGTTTTACCTTGTGTTTTTTTCCGAACAAAGTATTAGTATTAGTATTAGTATTAGTAATAACAAGTAAGAATTGAATCAATTCGGCGCGAAGCGCGAAAAAAGTTGCAGTTTCACCTCTCTAAATCGCATTTTTGCATTACAAAAACTGGCCGAATCCGTGCAGAAAGATAAGGATTTTCAATCGTAGTCAAAGTTATAGATCAAATTGTTTACCAAAAATGCTGCTATTGACACGGCGCAGCAAGATTAGATAACAAAAGAATTAAAATCAATTCGGCGCGAAGCGCAGAAAAATTCTGTGCAGTTTCACTTCTCTAGAAACGCATTTTTTGCATTACAAAAACTAACTGAATCCGTGCAGAATTATAAGGAGTTTCAATCGACAGTGAAGTTCTGAGACCAGGTCGTCGATAAAAATGCTTGCAGTTGGCGCGCCGACGGCAAAGATTAATAATAGAGTAACTCGGATAAAATCGATTCGGCGCGAAGCGGCGCGAGAAATTTTGAAGATTTTAACTCTCTAAAACGCGTTTTTAACATTACAAAGCATTTTCCACAAAATGCCGACCAAGCCCAAAAATTTTTCCATTCCCCAAAATTTTGGTTTGACAAATAGACCAAAAAGTGGAAAAAAACGGTGCTTATACTAATACCAGAATTTTTTCTAATATGGTTTTCTCAATTTCCGAAAAACAGTGTGCCCAGTGAGTGAAAATAGGCTGTGCTTCATAGGTGCACGAAGGTCAGGAGTCGTGCAGGGGGAATCCCAAAAATCCAAAACAGTAAATTTAATGTTCCCGATTTTGTGCTTTTTTACGATCAAAAATGGCCAGAGATAGCCTACGGCAACGTTTTTCGTAGAAATATCACATTTCAAAAAGCATTTTTAGTTCAATTTGACGAAATTATATCACGCAACTCTAAAAAATGCAAAAATTAGTCTCAAAAAATCAAATCGGCGCGAAGCGCCTGAACAATTTTGACGTTTTTACTGCTTTTGGGCTAAACTTAGAAATATGGTACTTTTAGATAGAGGGCAAAACGAATAAGGTATGCCATGAAAAATATTATGTTTTTGCAAGGCTCTTGGTCAAAAGTTCATATGCAGTGTTTACTTACATACACAGAATGCACAGAAGATCTTAGTCGGATTCGTAAATCTGATATTACGCGGATATTACAATCAACATTTATAAAGACATCACGTCTCAACAATGGTCTGATGACAAATTAACATTAGGTGTAGAACAGTTTACACCACTGTTGTGTAAAAAATGTGTCTAACCGACTCCTCACACTAGAATCCTTAAAAATTTCTAGTCATAAGGAAAAAATTAGGTTTCCGCAAGGCTCTAAAACGAAGATTAATATGTAGTGTAAACGATATGTTAACACCTAGTGTAAAAGATTTTAGTCAGAATCGTAATTTTAATATTGCTTCGATATTACGACAAACTTTTATGAAAATAGTAAGTCTCCATAATGTCGTAAGGATAAAATAACATTGGTTTAAACCACTTTACTGAACTGTTGAGTGTAAACATACGCGCCGAAATTGCGTATCGAATTTGGTTTTAGGTTCATTTACAGACTTGAGAATCATGTCCCTGACTCATAACCGGAGAAGCTGGCAGAAAGAAACAAGACAGAAACCTGTTTAAAGCACCTCATTCTTGACTTTACACTTGCTTAATATTGGTTTAGACATACGCGATTCGCTATGACATACACCCCATATAAGGCACTTCATTTTTATTCTATTGGACCTATCCTGACTTCTGAATGGAGAAAGTGGCGAACAAAACCCAAACAAAGACATATTTTCCATCATTCAGAACATTGTAAACTTTAAAAATCCGTACCGTATTCCCAATTGAGTGTAAAGAAATTCGCTTTGGTACAGTTTGTAGCTTTTGAGTCGTAGTACGTTTCTATGTGCAAAACTTCTGTTGCAAAAATTATTTGATATGATTTACCAATCGAAATTGGGGAAAAAACGTGTTTTTCGCCCATTTCTTATTTCGAACTTTACACCACCATAAATAAATCAATATTGTGTTTTTTTAAATGCGGTTTGCTGCGATGTGTAGCCCCTGAGAGGCACTTCATTACTGCTGTACTTAATTTACCCTGACTCATAAGCGGAAAAATCTGGCAGAGAAATCTTAGTTAAATCCGTTTTTTACATTATCCACTAGAGTGTAAACTTTAAACCCCAGGATCTAACTCACCATAGAGCGTAGAATACTTTGCTTATATGTAGAATGTAGCCCTTGATCCACTCTACATTTCTGTCAGAAAACATTTAAAAAACTCATAACCGGAGTTAGTATCAGACATAGGCAGGTTGAAAACTCGACCAAAAAGTGCGTTTTCACCCCTAGATTTTCGCACTCTTTACACTGCCATTCGAGAACTAATGGGAATTTCAAAAAACAAAAACATACGGTTCTGTAGAATTCATCCCTCTATAATTCTATGCTGATTAATTGTTCAAGTCATCAATACTCAGTTGCCCACATGCCGCAGTAAAAAGGTCCCAAAATTTGCCCCATGTTATAACGTTACACAAAAACTTTACACCTTCTTTACACAGTCAGTTTTGAGTTTCAAGAAAAACAAAAAAGCACGGGCAGCGAATTTTTTTATTATCTTTCTTTTAAAAAAAACCGCACCTTCCAGAGGTGTCCTGTTATAGCTGTAGAGGGGATGCACAGGTGTTAGGGGTATCCAAGTATATTATAGGTACGCGCTAACGCGCTACCTATGATGTATGTATGTACATACATAGATAGGTACAAGTATATACCTACTTAACTTTTGCTAATAGAAATGTATGTATGTAGGTTACGTTCTGCGCTTTTGCATGCGCCTATATCTGACCATATGCATGTATGTACATGTACTAGCAAAGAAAAATGCTCCGATGGAACAAAAAAGATGAATATACTTGGAATTGTGGATTATTATGGATGTAAAAGGAGGGGACTAGGAAAAATCTACCTAAAGTCGGAAAATCTGCTAAAAATCACACTTTCTCTAAGCAACGCAAAAAATCGATGTATATTCTGCGGCCAACAGATTAAAATAAATATTCAACCATAACAATGATTGAAACAGCAGCACGTTAGCTATGCAGTAGCTATGGGAAATGATATTGAGTAAACTAATAGTCTTCCAAGCCAATTGAATGAAATAGCAAACATCGAAGACAATTGAAGACATGGTTGGTTTAAAACAGTAGGAAACGCGTAAGTTGACTTGAAACAGACTTAATGTAGATACACTAGCATGCCCGAA
Source organism: Mermis nigrescens (assembly GCA_036768485.1). Taxonomy (NCBI): domain Eukaryota; kingdom Metazoa; phylum Nematoda; class Enoplea; order Mermithida; family Mermithidae; genus Mermis; species Mermis nigrescens. Next base: position 28,700,991 of record JAVLUZ010000154.1, on the reverse strand, counting down.
ACGATTGTGTGCACTAATCAATCGGCTCCTGCTTTGCTTGCTATAATGCTCATAAAAATAAAACAAGTTTAAATACAATACCTCTTAGTTTTCTATCAATCAGGTGCCAGCAATTTAAAAAAGTAACCTTGATAGATTTCGTTTATACACTCTTATCTGAAACTTCGAACATTATTTAAAAAATACACTTTTTTAGAGGCCGCAGAATATACATCGATTTTTTGCGTTGCTTAGAGAAAGTGTGATTTTTAGCAGATTTTCCGACTTTAGGTAGATTTTTCCTAGTCCCCTCCTTTTACATCCATAATAATCCACAATTCCAAGTATATTCATCTTTTTTGTTCCATCGGAGCATTTTTTCTTTGCTAGTACACTACTTTTAATTAGCGTGATTTCAGTACATCAGTCAGTAAACACAATCAGTAACATGCCACAATAATGACAACAGTCCAAGAACGCGGAAAACAATATTGTTCTTAACATCAGCATTATCCTTTTTAAACAAGACAACCTTATTGACACCATCCATTTTCAAATTAAAACTGCATTAAGTTATTTCTTCTTAATGTGCAGTTCACTTATAATCAAGCACAAAAATTTAACCAACGAATTCACATTGCAAATCCTCACTCAATCAGTACACAAGCACAATGTGTTGTGACTTTTGAAATTGAAAACACCCAATTTTCAATTTTCAAATTGAAAAATTGGATCAATTTTCAAATTGAAAATTGGGTCAAATTTTCAAATTTATAATTGGGTGTTTGAATTTGCGATAAAGAAAATAATCAAAAGATAGTCACTTGGTTTATTTAAGCCGAGTAATAAAATAACGACCGTCCACCAATTCCAAACTAAACGCAACTAATCTGATCACTATGAAAAAGTTTTGAAAAATGAGCTTGCTAAGCGAGAGTTGTAAACCAAGAGAAACTTAAAGTTAAAACCTACCATTAAATTATTGAGAGAATTATAAAAGATTTTAAACTTCAAGAAAATGGAAAAGGCGGGATGTTGGTAAATTAGAAGGCAAAGTTTTTCGGCAAAAATTCAAAAACTTCACGCAAATATCAAATGTAAGGAACACTAACGCTTTGATTTGGTAGTAAAATAAATTTGTAGTATAAACTACATATTAACAACAAATGAATAGTGCAAACTTTACACAACTACTAGGTGTAGAGAATACTAACAGTTTACGGCTTATTAATGTACATGATTACAATAAAGCTGCAAATCTTTGTCGACTTCTGTGCACAGTAGTGTGATTGCTGGTTCATTTTAAACCACTTTTGCAGGCAATTTACATCAATTAAACGATAGCTCTCCATGTGCAAGATTTTGTGAAACATATTATAAACACGGCTAAGAAAGATTTAACTTTAATGCAACCCATTTAAGACAAAATTACATCTCTTCAATGAGCTAAGGACACTTGAACATAATTTTTAAATCACTTTAGATTACTTTTGAGGGTACACAAACTCACTTAATTGATGTCTCACAAATGAATCCTTGAAAATTTCTTGACTTCAGTTACAAAGTCTCTGCAAGTCTATCGAATTAAGGTTAACACGTAACGTAAACTTTACACAAACACATAGCGTAAAGAATATTTTAGTCGGATTCGTAATTTTGATATTGCTCCGATATTTCTTTCAACATTTATGGAAAAATGAGTCTCCATAATGTTTTAAAGACAATAAACATTAGGTTTAAACCACTTTGCAATACTGCTGAGTGTAAGCAAGCGCGCCCAACTGACGTATATATTTCATTCCCTGTAAATTTTTATATCTCAGGAAAAAATTTCGGTTTTTGCAATGCTCTAGAACAAAGGCTAACATGCAGTGTAAAGAATTACTCGGATATTATGATCAACATTCATGAAAAAATTATATCTCTACAATGGTCTGAGGACATATAAACAATGAGTGTAAACTACTTTACATCACTGTTGGATGTAAACAAACGCGCCTACGTGACGTCTCACATTTGATCCTTTGAAAACTTCTAGACTCCAAGAAAAAATTAGGTTTCTGGAATGCTCAAAAACGAAGATAAATACATATGTAGTGCAAACTTCATGCAAACACCTAAGTGTAAAGAAGATTTTAGTCAGATTCGTAATTTTGATATTGTTCCGATATTACGATTAATATTTATGAAAAAATTAAGTCTACATAATGTTCTATGGGCAAACTAACAATTGGTGTAAACTACTTTACAACACCGTAGAGTGTAAACATATGCGCCAGACTGGCATAACAAATTTGGTTCCTGGTCCATTTCTAGACTTGATAAACGTGTCCCTGACTCGTAACCGGAGAAGCAGGCAGAAAAAACAAGACAGAAACGCATTTTAAACTCCAAATTTTTGACTTTACACTCGCTAAATATTAATGTATAGACAATTTGCTTTGACATGCACCCGATATAAAGCACTTTATTTTTATTCTATTAGACTTATCCCGACTTCTGGACGGAGAAAGTGGCAAACAAAAAACGCAACAAAAACGTATTTTCCATCATTTAGAACACTGTAAACTTTAAAATTCCGTACCGAACTCCCCATTGAGTTTAAAGAAATTCGGTTTGGTACAATTTGTAGCTTTTAAATCGTAGTACATTCCTGTGTGCCAAAATTCTGTTGCAAAATTTATTTGGTATGATTTATCAATCAAACTTCGGAAAAAACGTGTTTTTTCGCCCATTTTTTACCTCTGATTTCGAACTTTACACCCCCATAAATAACTCAATATTGCGTTTTTTTAAATGCGGTTTGCTGCGATGTTTAGCCCCTGTAGAGGCACTTTATTAATGCTGTCTTCGATTTACACTGACTCATGAGCGGAAAAATTTGGCAGAGAAATCTTAGTTAAAATCCGCTTTTTTACACCATCCACTAGAGTGTAAACTTTAAACCCCAGGATCTAACTCACCATAGAGCATAGAAGACTTTGCTTATATGCAGAATGTAGCCCTTGATCCGCTCTACATTTCTGTCAGAAAACATTTCAAAAAACTCATAACCGGAGTTAGTATCGGACATAGGCAGGTTGAAAACTCGACCAAAAAGTGCTTTTTCACCCCCAGATTTTCGCACTCTTTACACTGCCATTCGATAACTAATGCGAATTTCAAAAAAAACAAAAAAAGGGTCATCTGTAGAATTCATCTCTCTATTATCCTATCCTGTTCAGTCCTTCGAGTCATCAATACTCAGTTGTCCACATGCCGCAGTAAAAAGGTCCCAAGATTTGTCCTATGTTATAACGTTACACAAAAACTTTACACCTTCTTTACACAGTCAGTTTTGAGTTTCAAGAAAAACAAAAAAACATGGGCAGCGAATTTTTTTATTATCTTCCTTTTAAAAAAAACCGCACCTTCCAGAAGTGTCCCGTTATAGCTGTAGGGGGTGCACAGGTGTTGGGGGTACCCAAGTATATTATAGGTATGCGCTAACGCGCTACCTAAGATATATATATATATATATATATATATATATATATATATATATATATATATATATATATATATATATATATATATATATATATATATATATATATATATATATATATATATATATATATATATATATATATATATATATATATATATACCTGTTGAGCTGCTCGGCAGTTGCCCGGGCTGAACTTAGGCCTGATAGCTATATGGAATTAATATGTCTCTTGTATTTTTTATTTTTCAAGACTTTTGATGTTTTTGGGATATTTCTAAAAAATTAATGGTACAAACCATATTTTATTTTTTGGATTTTTTTAAAATGTCTTTTGTCGACCATTCTTTTGATCAAATCCATATTTTTGACGTTACAGAATGGTTTTGAAAATTGTTTAGCCATAATCATATTTTTGATGTTCTGGGGTGTTCTGGAAATTTTTTTAATAAAACCCATATTGTTGATGTTTTGGGATGTTTTGGAAAATTTTTTTCGTCAAACCATATTTTTGATGTTTTAGGATGTTTTAGAAAAATTTTTTAATCAAACCCATATTTTCGATGTTTTGGGATGCTTTGGAAAATTTTTTTCGTCAAACCATATTTTTGATGTTTTAGGATGTTTTGAAAAATTTTTTCGGTCAAACCATATTTTTTGATGTTTAAAAAATTTTTTTGTTTGTTGTAGCAAAGGGTGACATATATCACGTGATATGTTATAGCTGATGGTATCTCCTATCTTATGTATATCACTGCATGTTATGGCACAGACAGGGTATCTATACCAAACCTATCTTATAGCATTGCCTATCTCGTAGCACAGGGTATCTTATATCCCATACTATCTTATAACATTGCCTATCTTGCAGCTCGGGGTGTCTTATAATCACTTCCTATCTTATAGCATTGCCTATCTTGTAGCACGACGTCCTATCTTATAGTATTGCCTATCCTGTAGCACAGAGTATCTTATATCACGTCCTATCTTATAGCATTGCTTATCTTGTTGCACATAGTATCTCATACCATGCCTATCTTATAAAATTGCCCATGTTATAGCATTATTTGGTTAAACCCGTATTTTGATGTTTCACAGTGCCGACCAATGCTATAGCATATAACAATGTACATAGTGTCGCCAGGCATGCTCCTCTTGGCCGGGGTATCCCTATACAAACAGTATAAACTAAGGTTTGAAAAAATAGCAAAAAATCGGCCATCTCCCGAAATCGTGGAGGCTTATAGCACAGGGGCCAAACCCTGCTCCCTCCCTGCCCAGGGCCAATGGGTGCGTTTGTCGAAATTTTAAGTTCGCTACGGCTCCTTCCCCCATTGGACCGACCTCGGCCCAAAATATCAGCCCACCAAATTTCATTGGGCCGGAGCCAACCCGGCACAAACATACGAACATACATACATACATACAAACAAACAAACTTCCAAAAATATATAGTAGATATACTAGCAAGAAAAAATTCTCCGATGGAACAAAAAAAGGTAGAATATACTTGGAACAAAGAATTATCAAGGACATAAAAGGAGGGGACTAGAAAAAGCTCCTATCTACATATAACACAAAATTTGCTAAAACTCAAAAAGTCTACCTGTGCCTAAAACTGCAAGATCTGCTAAAAACCAGACTTTTTCTAAGCAACGATTTCAGCTTGATTATACTATTTTAGGAAATATTCATCATTCTACTGAAGTTTAAGAATAGTGCATTTACGATGATAAAAAATAATTATTTATTAAAGACGAGTCAAAAACCTCTGAAATAAGAGAAATCTGATCAAAAATATGCAATACGGAGTTATCTATCGGCATTTGAAAATAGATGTAGATATAATTCAAAGTTCACCTCTTCAAACCTCAACAAACACTGGCTGTAGAAAAGTTTAAAGGTCATATTCGTTATTCTGACCTTACGGAGAACATTTAAAAAAAATTCATCATCCACGACGCTCTAGTCGCAAAAATGCATCTCAGTGTAAACTTTACACTTATGATAATACTGCAATATTAGGTGTATAGAAGGATCTTTAACGCTAAGGTCAGGGCACCTTTTAAGCATAATTAACATGTTCCGCCTACTTAGCGGAGTAGTTGAAGAAATATCGTTTTTCGTCTCGAACCCTTTACACTAAAACGATCACAGATCAAGAAATATTGCGTTAAAAGAGAAAAGAAAAAAGGCTCCACGAGATTTTGTAACCCTCTACATTATGAAACCAACTGGACTGCACAGAAACCAAAATTGAGTTAGATAAGCTGAAAACAAGCAAAGAGTAAAAAACCCGTATACTTTACATTTTTGTGCAACAACCATTGAGTGTAAAGAAATTTTAAAGTCAGATTCATAATCTACAGCTCGGGGGCTACATTTAAAAAAAATTGGATCTCCGCTAATTATTTGATTTTCCGGTTTACACTTTACACACTCATTGCTAACTCGGTATTGAGTGTAAACAAAAAAAACGCCGGCATCGAATTTTTTAATTATACATCGATTAAAAAAACCGCACCTCCCAGATGTGTGCCATTATAGATGTGAGGGGGGACACAAATTTCGCACTCGCCGTGAAAAATATAAGAAAAAAGGATGGCCAAGTATATTATAGGTAGCGCTATCGCGCTACCTATGATATATATATATATATATATATATATATATATATATATATATATATATATATATATATATATATATATATATATATATATATATATATAATGGCAGAAATTGCATTTCAAATAAAAAATTGTCAAATTCGAAATTTGGCGCTTATGGTAGGTTGAATGTTTAGTATGCCGATTTTTCGGAATTTGTATGCAAATCTCGCATTAACACAGCCAAATTTTCAGTCATTTCATTTTTAAAAGTTTATTCATCATCATGACATTCAAAAAACTTACCAACACGCAAAACAGATCACTTTAAAGATCAAAAATTTTGCAAAAATGTTTCAGGTACTGTGGATTTCTTCATAAATTGACGCCTTAATCAAAACCGCAATTCCAGCCCAGGCACATAGCTGGCCGTCCTATTTTAGGGATACCAACACCAATTTTGTGGGGCTAAGCCCAAAAAGGCCAAAAGTTGCACAAAATAACGTTTAAAAAGTCCTACTTTGTCGATTTTTCTGAATTTGGGGGTCCGGAGTCCGGACCCTCCATCCCCCCAGAGCTACGTGCCTGTTCCAGCCACTTGTTTGGAATTGGGCCAAAAAATGACTTTGGCAGCGACAAACTTCAGGGTAGCACTTGGTTTTGTAACAAATCTTCCCTCGCTTCTAAAATCCAAAAAAAGCGGAAAGAAGCTTTGTTCACCGTATTTTTGCAAGGTGAGTTTTATTTAGGAAAAAATGGAATTTTTTTGGTACAAAAAATTCTTCCTGGATTTTCCAGACCCCAAGTATTCAGATGTGAAAAAATAAATACAGCAAGGTGCAGAAGGTTGCAAAGCATATTCCCAGCGGTTTTAAACCAAATTTGAGATGTTTTTTAGATCCAATGTGGGTTTTTTTAGCTCTCACTTCGAAGGTATACTGTAGATCACAAGTTGAAGGTATTGTATCAAATTTTTTTTTCTGAAAAGCCTGGTAGGAGGGCTAATATAAAATATCCCGAAAATGCAGGCAACCGTGTACATATGATTAATATGCAGCACAGAAAATCGCAAAAAATCGATCAAAATCACCATTTTTTTCAAACTTTTGCAAAATTTTGTTCTTGAAGAACGAGTCAGGCCTGCATGATCACAGTATGTTTTTATAATCATATTTGGCCTAGATAGTATGCATGTAAAAAATTATTTTCCTAGCTGCTCTGCAAGCCGAGAAAATGTGTGGGTGTTTTTTAGGAAACAAATGCTCTTGTGTTTTTTTAGAGGACAGCACTATACCGATTCATTTAGGAATCGAAATTTTCGCTGTTATTGTCATGAGAGAGGAGAGTTTATTGCGACAGAGACGGAATCAAAACAATACAAATATGGTCAAATTTAAAAAAGTCAAAGTAAATACAATATAAAGACGTTAATGGAATGCAATTTGAACTATAAATTACTGTGATAAAACAATGTGTTATATCGATAACCTGCGCAAGGACTATAAAGACGGTTTGCACTTACTTATAGTCCAAAGTAAAACTAATTTTCTCTAAACGTCTGCTGAAGGAGGGAAAGTTCTGGGCATCTACACCTTCTTCTGGCAAACTATTCCAAAGAGGAGCGAGTCTATTTGCAAAACAGTATATTTTCAAATTTAAGCGAGATTTTCGTATTTTTAGCTTTACCGAGTTAACTGACCAAGTGATGCCAATACACGCCGTGAACACCTCGTTAAAATTGATGTACCATGGTAAATTGTATAGGCCACCGATAGATCATGGCGGACTCGACGCAACTGAAGTGAGTCTAATTTAAAAAAATCTAAACGTTCCCATAGCTCAAGTCGGGAAAATTTGGGACCCTTCTAGTAAAGTATCTTTGAATTCTCTAAATGCTTATCACATCTTGCTTTTTGTGTGGTGACCAAACAACCGTGCAATATTCTAGCAAAGGTCGGATATATGTCTTATCAGCCATAACTAGCAGTTCAGCATCTTTAGCCTTAAATGCGCTAAACATCAATGACATCCTAAAATATGCACTTTTAACTATATGTGCAATGTGCGGCGAAAAATCCATATATTCATCCAAAAGAATACCTAAATCTTTTACTTCGTTGTTTTCCTAAAATTCCTCCATTCCAATCGAATATTTTTGCCTATGATTTTTATGACCGAAATGCGAAATGGAGCACTTAGACAAAGAAAAAGTTAATTGCCACTTTTCAGACCACTCATGAACATTTAGTAACAAATTGTTCAACAAACCTGCTTGTTTTGTTACGGAAAACATTTTACATCATCCGCAAATAGGTACACTTTTAACTTTTCATTTTTCTTCAGAAAAGCGATATCATTTAACAAAGAAACAAAAGAGCACCAAGAACGCTATCCTGTGGATCTCTGCTAGTAACATCAGTGAGCTCAGAAAAAATCACCAATTTTTACCTGCTGAGTTCGACCATGTAAAAGATCTGTAATCCACAAAAATAATAATTATTATGTGAGTCAGAATCAAAAGCTTTGCAGAAGTCTAAATATATAGCATCGACCTGACTTTTAGAATCGATGTGGCATATAATTTCGTTTATGTACAGTAATAGTTGGGCTTCACACGATTTTTTAGGCAAAAACCCGAACTGAATAGATGAAAAATTTTGTTTGTTTGAATGTATGTTAAAATATTATCTTTTAATATTTTGTCTAAAATTCTGCAACTGAAACACGTCAACGAAATAGGCCTATAATTAGAAGTTATGGAAGGATCACCCTTTTGAAAATGGGGATGACGTGAGCTGTTTTCCAGATTTTTGGAAGTTTACCTGTTAACAATGAAATGGAAAAAATCTTTTTAAGCGGTAACAAAAGCGAGGCGAGACTTGTAAATTTTTATACAAAATACTAGGTATGTAATCCGTCTGGACCAAAGGAACTAGAACAATTAAGTTGGAAATGGCTTCAGCTACATATAGCTGCTTCATCAAGTACGCTCTTTCCCAAACCGGTCCAAGTCTTCAAATCGAGGTCAAGTAAGGGAAGGCTTCCATCATCCTGAGTGAAAACTGAACAGGAAAAAGTATTCAGTAAATTAACTTTCTTAGATTCTTCAGAAACTAGCTCGCCATTATCTTTTTTTAGCCATGGCATGGTTTTGGTATTTTTCAAACGTTTACCAATAAAGTTATAAAACTGTTTTGAATTTCCCTTTTCAACTAATTTATTTTTGCACTTAAATTCAAAAGCCAAAATAGCTGAAGATATTTCTTTGCAAACTAGTACGTATTTTGATTTTAAAACATCAGTTTTAGATGATTTATGTTTACGCCAAAGCCTTAGTTTTTTAGCCTGTAGTTTTCTGATTTCAATTGGGTACAATTTTGCTCCAATCTTTCCGAAAGGTACGAATTTGGAGACACCAAGATTATTAATAGCAAGGTATTTATTATAAAAGTCATCGATTGTTACACAGTCAAAAAAGGCATCTTCCCATGAAGTTGAATCTAAATAAGCTGAAAAATCAAGATATTTCCTATGCGAAAAATCATGTGATTCTGTTTTTTGTTTTTTTCTGCTACAATCAGCAATGACAGAAAAGCTTACCTGATAATGATCACAAGAAAGTGTTAAAGGTGGCAAAACAGTCATGTCAAAAGAAATGTTAGCGTTAGAAAAAAGATCTAATGTGTTATCTAATCTGGTAGGCTGATTTACATGCCGAGTAAAACTATTTGATATGAGACTATTCCAAAACAGCAAAGAATTTTTATCAGTCGGAATTTCATTAGAAAACCAATTAATGTCAGGAAAGTTAAAATCTCCTATTATTATCGTTGGCAAATTTTGGGCCATACACCAAAGTAGAAAGTCACACAAGTTTTCAGTAACAGTAGCGTCGTCATGACCCGGTGGCCTTTAAGATAACACGGTTCGAATTTTTGAGGTTTTCGTTAGTAAATCGATAACTAAACATGCACAATCACAAAACTCGTCTGGATAACTGATACTCACAGCATTCAACAACTTCTTTGTAAGGCAGCAAACTCCGCCCCTTTTTTGGCACCCTTTGGTCACAACGAAAAAGACTGTATTCCGGGTTTTGAAAAATAATCGAAGCAGGTACACTGGGCTCCAACCAACTCTCAGTGATGAAGATCAGATAATAAATTTGGGTACTGAGCAGAAAATCGAGCTCTAGTGACTTGTTTTTGACATTTCTAGAATTAAATTGTAAGCATTAAAAAAGTTAATGTCACTTGCGCAGGAAGAAAATCCCTAAGCTCTGATTTTTTGCGATAAAAAGTAGAACCTGTATTTTTGTTATTCTTAGAAATACACGATTTAATACAATCCAAATGATAGTCAATGAAAGGTCCGTTTCTCCTTTATCTAAACGGGTTTGTAGTTCCACAATAAGTTCGCGGCCATGTTTACATTGAAGAAAAGACAAATTGGGCCTCAATCGTAAACCTTGCTGGTGGCGAGTATAATTGATCGCCCGTATAAACTCCTTTTTTGCCTGGGGCGAATCACATACGAACGACCTTCAAAACTCTAAGTTTGTCGTCATGTTTAGGGCCGTCTACAAATGACCCGAATGATGTTGTCGGCGATAATGTCAGTGTGGTCGCTATAGGCGATCAGTTCTCGAACCGCGGCCAAATCGTCGTTATCACCGACTCGGGTAATCCGAATGAATAGTATAGCTTTGTTCTTTTTCGACTCCATTTCCCTAGCATCCTTGATGAGTAGCGGCAAGCAGTGATCGGACCAAGGGTACTTTTGGACCCTCGGCCTCGGTCGAGGGTGACTTAAAAATCCTTGCCTCAGCCGAGGACGAGGGTAATGTCGAGGGTCAACCTTATATACCTATACCAATAAATAGTACTCCTAGAATATTTTGTATGCACATGAACTAGAGAATAATCACAATATTAATCACTTTTTCGAACTAAAACAAAGTTTTTTGCTGTTAGCCAGAATTCTTATTTCAATCTGATGAAGCAGATTCATCATCAAAATCTATATCATCTGAATCAGAGTTAGCCTTCATCTATTTCAACTTGTTGTGATATTGCGTCATTGTCGTCGTCATCCTTTATCAGATTCTTTAGTCTTACTATCATATAGGAAGCGGTAGTTTCTTATATATATGTTTGACTTTAGGTGTGTTCCTATGTTTTCAATTGCCACTTTTTTCGGTTATTTCTTTAATAAAATCTTTGGATTTGATCGTAATTTGATGAATTTTTCAGGATCGATAGTACTAACCAGACCATACTGCCATTTTCAAAGATTTTTGCTTAGCATTAAAATTTACATTTTAACCAAGTGCAAATTTCAAAGTTTGCAAAAAAGCTGCCACGCTGTTGTAAGTGAACTAATGGATAAAAAATGTACAAATTCTTTTTATGAACCCTCCGAAAAAAGTCAACACGTGTGCTTGGAAATTTTTTTAAAACTTAAATTGAAGGAATCAAATCGAATTTGAAATTGCGGAAAAAATGAATTTTTTTAGTTTTTTATTTCTAGTCATGTGATACCTGATTCTGTTCGCCATGAAAAGTTACATCTAATCGTAGAATGTTAGATTTTTTAATCAAATGTAACGTGAATGATTTGCATTTTTGTCTAGTGAAAAATTTTAAATTTTAAAATTTTGCCATTTATTTCAAGATTTTTAGCGATGACCAGACTTTTTTATGTTGTTTTTATGATATTCTAGTTAGTAGCAATCGTCCTGATGTTGAAGTTAAAATTTTTAATTTGTTGGTGATAAATTATTTGAATATGCAAATCGCGGGAGGAATTACATTTCTTGCCTGTAAACAGGTTCACGTTGTTGTATTATGCATCAATCGATAGAGCGTTTAAAACTACATATTGTCTCAAAATTTTAAGTCACAATTTTGAGTTTGGAAAGTTTAGTCGTATAATTTAAATCCTATATTATTAGAAGAATTTCGAGATTTTTTTGCAAGTTGAAAATCTATATCTTGCTTCGTTAGAATCGAGTAGAGCTCGTTATTGGGTCAGTAGCATTAGAGCGAGCGAAGGTATGCATAAGAGCGAAGGTAGTCAGAAGAGCGAGGTTATTCACAAGCGCGAAGGTATTCAAGGTAGTCAGATGAGTGACCACACCTCGGTGTGGCGGGTTTGGGGGTATGCACCCCCCACAAGAAACCAAAATACCCCCTCCAGAAAAGAATACCCCCAGAATTCGATTTTTAAAATTTTTTCTGTTTTTTTCGCAAATTGCTCGATGAGAAACCTTCGCTCGTGTCAATACCTTCGCTCTTCTGATAAAAATAATAAAACCTTAAATAATCTTTGAAATCCTTCCTGTTCTCCAAATTTTTTGATACATGGACAAAGCTTGTTGGGAAACCTCGAAAAATTAAGCACGCTATAGGTATATTAATTTCTCTTCTATGTATAATCACGTGTTTCAATTTAACGATAAATTTCATGGCGCTTGCATCCCTGTTGTTCATCTAGATACTCAAGCATTAGTTTATGAAATGAGGGCATGGGGCCCGTCTTTTGTTGAATTGCTTGAATTCAACCAAAAACTATATGTTGAAGTTATTTTTTTGCTATTTTGACTTTTATAGTCAATTGAAACCGATAAAACTCAAAAATGGATTCTTCTAGACCGGGCTGACTCTCGGCCTGCTCTGCATCTGTTGCCGACTATTTATTAACAGCCCACCAGTCCCAAGAGCCATACGGTCTTAACGATTCCACCGTCCTAGAAGCCCATCAATAATCCCAATAGCGTTAATGTTCCCAACAAGCTCACCGTCCCAACAGCCCTACTAGTCCCAACAGCTCACTATCTTAAGAGCCTTATCAACAATCTCAACAGCCCATTAGTGACATAACCCCCACCAATCACAACAGCCTCACCGACTAAGAGCACCACCAACAATCCCAACAGCTCCACCAGTCCCAGCAGCCCAAACAATGCCAACAGATCCACCGTACCAGCAGTCATACCGTTCCCTCAACCACACATGTAATGGGGGAGGAGGTTGTTTAGGTTTAAGCCCCTGAGAATTTTGAAATCCCGCAAATTATGGTAGAACCCGAAAAATTCTTTTAGCACATTTCTTGGTCACTCTAACCCAACAAATCATTAGAACTTCGTTGCTGCCGACGTAAGCTCTTAACTGTCCCACTGAGCCAACCATAGTTGCACAGCACGACCATTCTGGAGAAGTTTCGAGCCAAAAATGACGTCCAATGGATATGAATGTTAATGAACAGTTTCTGGCTATTTTGAAGCAGTTTTGATAGGATTGTTCGCTACATTTACTGAAAATAATCTTTATTTTTTCTGACAGTCTAGACTATCATGAGCAGGAGTTTAATCTTTGTGGGATTATACGAATGAGGCAAAATCCCGGATTGCACAGCTGAAATTTCGATTCTGGCGGGTATAGCGGTTTCTCAGGGGAAGTTGTTCTGAAAATGTTAACCCCACGCCCGTGCATGGTCTAAATAAAATAGTCGAAGTCGAAAAATGGTCCACAATAAATCTTCCATAAAAATTTAATATAAGCTAATTTAATTATATAAAATAACTTGTAGTAGGATAATATTTGGCACTATGTGAAAATATTGAATAACACTGGCGATCGATTGGTTGGGATAATTGGTTTTTTTCTCATAATTTTTTAATTTTGATAATTTTTAAATAATTTGGAATAATTTTTCAATTTTATTTTTTTACCTGATACTAACAGCGATTGCAGCGATTGGAGAGATTCTTGGGACGGTAGGACTGTTAGGACACTGGGCTGTTTGAAATAATTGGGATTTTAGGACTGGTCGGGCTGTTGGGGTTATTAGTTGGGCAGTTAGGACGGTGGAACTGTTTGGTTTTGTGAGGCCGTTTGGACTGGTGAGACTGTTTGGATTATTAGTGGGGCTGTTGGGACTGATGCGAGTATTGAGACATCATCCTATGGTCTGATCCCTAGAATGGAAAAATAGAAAATTTTTTACAAAAAAGAGGCAAAAATGAAGACTAATTCGGGTGAAAATCAAAATCTGTCTCCAAAAGTGAATGAAATTGACCAGAAATGGTTGATAAAAATATTTTGCTATTTACGCATTTATAAGTATCACTTTTGACGTCATTTCTAGCCCTCAAAAACTCATTACTTGATTTTCAGACCGACTGACCCTATATCGGGCATACTGTACATCAATGTATGGTCCTATGTACATATAAGCATGCTGTATGCAGTAGGTTCAATGCAAATATTTTCGATTGGATAAAAAGATTCAATGATGTATCAACACCCCATTAGTTCCAACAGCCCCACCAATTATCTTGACAGCCCCGCCAGTTCCAACAGTTCCACAAATCCCAGGAGTTCCACTGCCCTATCAGCCCCACCAATCATCCTAACAGCCCCACCAGTCCCTAACAGCCCCATCGAAATCCAAGCAGTTCCACTTCTTACTGCTCTCAAGAATAATCACGTTGGCCCCACCAATCCCCACTGTCCCAGCAGTCCCACTGTCCCAACAGTCCCTCCATCGCTGCAATCGCTATTCGTATTGAGAAATAAATTATAATTATAAAATTGTTTTAAAATGATTCAAAAAAATTATTAAAATTTAAAAAATTATTAGAAAAAATCAGTTTTCCCAACAATCTGAATCAATTAATCGCCATTGCTATTCGACATATTTAACATTTTCAGCAGAAGGGCTTAAATGGTATCACTAACTAGAGTTATTTTATACTAGTTGAGCTGCCCGGCGTTGCCCGGGCTGAACTTAGGCCTGATAGCTATATGGAATTAATATGTCTCTTGTATTTTTTATTTTTCAAGACTTTTGATGTTTTTGGGATATTTCTAAAAAAATTGTTGGTACAAACCATATTTTATTTTTGGATTTTTTTAAAATGTCTTTTGTCAACCATTTTTTTGATCAAATCCATATTTTTGACGTTACAGAATGGTTTTGAAAATTGTTTAGCCATAATCATATTTTTGATGTTCTGGGGTGTTCTGGAAATTTTTTTAATAAAACCCATATTGTTGATGTTTTGGGATGTTTTGGAAAATTTTTTTCGTCAAACCATATTTTTGATGTTTTAGGATGTTTTGGAAAATTTTTTTAATCAAACCCATATTTTTGATGTTTTGGGATGTTTTGGAAAATTTTTTTTCGTCAAACCATATTTTTGATGTTTTAGGATGTTTTGAAAAATTTTTTCGGTCAAACCATATTTTTGATGTTTTAAAAATTTTTTGTTTGTTGTAGCAAAGGGTGTCATATATCACGTGATATGTTATAGCTGATGGTATCTCCTATCTTATATCACTGCATGTTATGGCACAGACAGGGTATCTATACCAAACCTATCTTATAGCATTGCCTATCTCGTAGCACAGGGTATCTTATATCCCATACTATCTTATAACATTGCCTATCTTGCAGCTCGGGGTATCTTATATCACTTCCTATCTTATAGCATTGCCTATCTTGTAGCACGGGGTATCTTTTATAACGTTCTATCTTATAGCATTGCCTATCTTGTAGCACGGGGTGTCTTATATCACGTCCTATCTTATAGTATTGCCTATCCTGTAGCACAGAGTATCTTATATCACGTCCTATCTTATAGCATTGCTTATCTTGTTGCACATAGTATCTCATACCATGCCTATCTTATAAAATTGCCTATGTTATAGCATCATTTGGTTAAACCCGTATTTTGATGTTTCACAGTGCCGACCAATGCTATAACATATAACAATGTACATAGTGTCGCCAGGCATGCTCCTCTTGGCCGGGGTATCCCTATACAAACAGTATAAACTAATTTTTTGAAAAAAATAGCAAAAAATCGGCCATCTCCCGAAATCGTGGAGGCTTATAGCACAGGGGCCAAACCCTGCTCCCTCCCTGCCCAGGGCCAATGGGTGCGTTTGTCGAAATTTCAAGATCGCTACGGCTCCTTCCCCATTGGACCGACCTCGGCCCAAAATATCAGCCCACCAAATTTCATTGGGCCGGAGCCAACCCGGCACAAACATACGAACATACATACATCAACAAACAAACAAACTTTCAAAAATATATAGTAGATAAATAAATAAGGCACTATAAATTTTATATGAAAGATTTTTTCGACTATTTTTCGACTTCGACTATTATATCAAAACCATACACGCGCGTGAGGGTTTACATTTTTAGAATAACTCTACCTGAGAAACCAGTATACCTGCCAGAATCGAAGCTTAAGTATTTCTGTGCAATTTCGGATTTTGCCTGATTCTTATCATCTCACAAGGATTAAATTCCAACTCATGATAGTCTAAACTGCCAGAAAAAAATGAAAATTGTTCTATGATACATCTAGTAAGCAATTCTAGCAAATAAGACTATGTGCGACTGTTGTGACCATGTTGTGACTGTTGGTACGCTTAAATTGTTGGGATTGGTTGGGCTCTTGGAGACTGGTTGGGCTGATGGAATTATTAGTGATGCTGTTGGGATGGTGGGGCTGTTGGGATGGTTGGGTTTTAGGACTATTGGGCTGTCAGGATTATTGGTGGGGCAGTTGAGACAGTGGTGGGACTGGCCGAGCCGTTGGGACTGGTGGGCTGTTGGGACTGGTGGGCTATCGGGACTGGTGAACTGTTGGGAGTGGTGGGCTGTTTGGAATGGTGGGGCTGTTCGGATTATTGAAACGGTGGGGCTGCTGGGACGGTGGGGCTATTGGGATTGTTGAGGCACAATCGAAGGAACCGGAGCGTAGGGCATTATGTATAACTGTGCACATCATCTTCATCGACAAATTTCGAAAATTCAGCACAAAAGAAGTAAAAGTGGACAAAAGATTCCAAATTTATTTTAGAATAAGTAAAAAATTCTCTATCTAATGGTCTTATTCTTTTGCTGTAGCAAGACGTTTACAGAATTAGAACAACGACTAAAATTGGGCGAAAAATTGGAATAAGCGTCAATATCGTACAAAAATATACACGGTTTTTCAATAAAAAATGGTACGCTGCTAAAAATAATATATTGTATCGCATACTTGAAATTAACGATTGAAGCTCCATCAGAGTGTAGTCCGCTGTTTGGTTGCTCGCTTGTCAAAATTTTGTAGAAAGGGAACCGTTTTTTTAAATCCACAACTTTGTTCCTTAAAGTACCTACATAGTTATAGTTAATGCGCAACAAATTTATTAAAAAAATTTCTGCGAAAATTGAGAGAATCACTATAATGACAATAATCGCAATGACAACGATAATAACAATAATCACAATGACCGCTAATAGCTTAGACAGACAATTTTGAATAGTAGCAGAATCGATCGACGAAATTATTGATTTTTTGTTGACGGACAATTGCACGCTCGGAAATTTGCTTTTCCAGGTGTGTGCAATATTGATAATTCACATTTTGTACAAGAAGTTTTGTAAAAATGTTTCTACAAAATATCAGACATCACTATTAAGGCAAAAATCTTCAAAAAAATTTTGCGCCAAAACTCGAACTGAGTAGCTTTAGTAGAAAAGCCTTGAAGATAGAAGAAATCTTTATCATGTAATAAAATTTTGTCAGACAAGCAAGCTAACATTGAACGTCTCTTACAAAGTTTCAATCGTTAACTCCATGTTTACTATATATTAAACCTTTGTTGGTAGTGTACCATTTTTTAACACCCTGCTGCCGCAAAATAACTGTCAATAGCCTGTAGAGTGTTCATTTTTCTATAAATTGATAGAAAATCCATGGAAAAAGTTGAGTAGTTATCAAACATATTCCGAGACAGTCATTCTTGCCGAGAATTCAGAAGCTATAACTTTGGTACTTGTCTTAAAAGCTCAAAAGCATTTCTGTGGAGTAAGCCTCTATCGTCAGTTCTTTTAATAAGAAACTCTTTCCGAAGATATTTGAGAAAAAGCATGAAACCTACCTTTTCAATAAAAGCAATCGTTGTCCCGTTTCAGCTAAAAAATGCATAATGTTTTATCATCTAATGTTACCGACGATATTGTACTCAACAATTGATTTATCCGATACATAAAAAGTCTAGGAGCTTTGTGTCCAACACAAATAGACGTGAGAGGATCGGGTTGAACTCCTGAAAGGGGAAATACCCTAAAATTTTACATATTTTTCAACGATTTCAGAATACGGCCTAGTGAATATATTTCTGTTTTTATCCAGGTCATTATCAGTTTATTTCCATAGTCAAATAATTATTTGATCGAAATGCATTATCTTTCATGTGAAAATCGAGATTGATTCGAATGATATTCATTTGCAAATAGATGAAGGATAAAAAAATGTCAATATTACTTGAAATTTAAACCCATACATGGGCATGGACCGGACTCTAGGGGTCCGAAAAATTTTTTAGGTCAAAAAGGTTCCGTAAGGTGGGAGGGAGGCGTAAAAAACGTTATTTATTGACGTTTATCGTCTACTACCTATCCATTGAAATCTAAAAATCGCAAAAAAAGTAAACTAAATCTTTTGAAATTTCATCGTGAGGCTTAATTAAAGAGATGTATCGTAGTCTGGAAATCCACTGTTTATAGTTTTTGTATCAATTTATTAGAGTCCAATTGAATCAAAACCATAACATTAAAATAAAACCATATTATAAAAAAGTTCAAAACAATAAAATCGAAAATGAAAACCATTCAGCCGTCATAAAAGTCTGGACCTACTCAAAGCGTCAAAAATAAAGGCACAAATTCGAAAACATGATAAAATAAAATCAAAATTTATTTATCAGTTCTTGAGATCGTCATTGATCCTCGGTTCAGCACGCTGAGTAGAAATTAAATGCAATCAATGTATAAGTCACATCCATCGTGGGCAGCAAGAAAATTCTGGGGGTGCAAGATTTCTCAAAGGTAAAAAAATGGCCTTAGAAATGGTGGTGTGGCGAATAAAACACCATTTTTCGACGTTTCTCATCGAACAATATCCATTGGCATCAAAAACTTGCGAAAAACACAGAAAAAATTTCAAAATTTGATTTCTTGGGGAGTATTTCGATTTTATGGGGGTATTTTGGTTACTCGGGTGGGGGTGCATACCCCCTAAACCCCCCACGCCCAGGTGTGGTCACAACTCACAAGTGAACAGAACAAGCTCGACTTTTTTACCGCGAGGACAAGTAAAATTACGCGACCGATTTGCCTGAATTTTAAATATCAACGATTTACTCTGAGCGTTGACTTGAGGAAAGATTGGATAAGGAATTTTTTTAGTCCTTTTTTTCTTTTCTATGTTGCATTACAGGCAACTTTAAATCATTACTACACAGTGGTGGATCTAGGATTTTTCTAAGGGGGGCGGTATCCAAACTTTTCCAAAAACAGTCAAAAATAGGTCCAGAAACTTGCCCTCAACGCGCAAAATAGCGTTTTTTCGGTTTTACATTGTATACGTTTAAATAAAATCACTTTTGACGCAATATTTTTTAATAAGATTTTTAAAGTTTCGACAATTTTCTGGGAAAAAATCATTAAATTTCTTTGACTTTTACAAAAATCTGGAGCATAGTGCCGGAAAATTTGTGAAATTAACACACCTTGGGAATAAGAAATATATTATTTGATAATATTTATTATTATCTAATATGTTGTATATAATTTTTGTCGATGTTATTTCAATCAACTCTGATTTGTGTGCGACTATTTACGTGTATAAGTAACTAACTACCTTATTGGTTCCTACCCTGTGATGAATTCATGTTAAGGCACATCGCATCATTCAACCCTCAACAAACAACTCATGCAAAATTCAAAAAAAAACAAAACATTTAGCTTTTAGATAATTTCTTTTTCTTTAATTCTATTTTATTCAATTGTATGAGGCGTTTACGCTGAGCTGTCTAAAAATTGTCCTCGACAACCGTCAAAACTTTTATATGTAATAACGTTACGCCAAACTTTTACACGCTCAGTACAAACACTGTATTGAGTGTAAAGAAAAATAAAAACCTTCATCGAGTTTTAATTATCTATCTTTGAAAAAAACCGCACCTCCAAGATGTGTCCCTAGCTGTAGAGGGAAGTCACTTTTGGGTTACCCAAGTATATTATAGGTGCGCGCTAAAACGCTACCTATGATTATTTTAGTATCATCATAAATGGCTGAAAAAATTTACACTTATCCAAAATTTATGAACGCTTGTCTTTACGAAATGTAATTCAAGCATGTTATTGAATTTTATTGAAAAATCTTCAGTTGTACGTACGCTTCTTTCCATTTCTTGATGTTCAAGAGCAAGTTTAAAATATTTAAAGCATCTTCCTGTTTTAAAATTTATAAGTTATTAGCAAAAGCAGATTTAGGCAGTTCAAGTTGATTTTTTGAGTGCTTTTTGCAAACTTGCCTAGGTTTTTACTTTGAATAAAAACAATTATGAAACGTCAAAAAGATAATAAAATGGAATCGTCTCAGATATGGGATTGCAATTGCAAGATAGAAAATTAATTTGCGCTGTTTAAGATATATTCGATGCCATTTTTTCACTGGGCTGCAGAATTAAATTAACAGACGGTAAAAGAAGATTTAAGCACACATGGGCGTGGGGGTTCGGGGGTATGCAACCCCCAGAAGTTGAAACCCCCCCCCCAGAATTCAAATTTTGAAATTTTTCTTTGCTTTTTTTAGCGATTTTTCGATGCCATTGGATAGTGCTTGATGGGAAACGTCGAAAAATGGTGTTTTTTTCGCCATACGACCACTTTTAAGACCATTTTTTGACCTTTGAAAATTTTTCCAGCCCCCAGAATTTCGGAGCTGCCCACCTATGGATTTAAGGCATATTATCGAAGAAAAACAAATCAAATTAAAAAAGAAATAGTCTAGAAAATATTCTTTTTCAAATAATTCTTTTAGTGGCACGCCAAAACGCATTCTGCCAACTATGATATTTTCATTTCGCTTTTTTGCACCCACAAAAACCGCACTCGTCATGTTTTATTCGCACAAATTATGTTACCCGCGTCATTCGCTTGAATTTCTTAGTTTATTTTATGAATTTTAGTCATTTTAGGAGCTATTGAATATGTATGATTATATAAACAGTAATTCTACATATTCTTGCAAAAAATGATTGATTTTCGTCCATTTTTAGCCTTTGTTTTGCCCTATGTTCTCAGCAAAAATTTCCGTCTATTCTGGGAACCAAGACTCGTAACACGTAACCTTTTGCTGAAACCTTGCCCTGAACTTCTAATGTCCGCGCACATGCAATCGGTCCAGTTTTATATTTCGATCAGCGCAATCACATCATAAACAGATATAAAAGCACGACCAATCATTGAATGGAAGGTAAAATTGATAAAAATATGGAAGAAAATCAAAATCGAAGTCAAGTACTGGAAAGACAGTCTAACATACTGGAATGCAAATACAAAGTCATCTTTACTTGAACAAAGTAAATAAAAGTCGTGAATCCAACAAACTAAATTAGAGCCGTAACCTGAACAAACTGAATAAAAGTCGTAATAAGCTTCTATCGCCTAATTCAACACACACCACATTATTTCTATTAAACTATAAAAAGATATCAAAATCGATTAGAAAATTTGGCGGCTCAAAATCCGCTCTAATCGTCGTCCTTGATGCTATCTGTCTTAGCAAGCTGAATATAAATGAAACAATTCACAAAAAAACTTATGGATTTAAACGGCGGATATTAAGTGAAATTGATCTCTCTGGGAAATGAAGAAAATCCGTCAGCACGGATATAAGAAATGTGAGATATCTCAAAACACTTTCATATAAAGTTTGCCATTAAAAAACAATTAATATTATTAGCGAGATAATATAATGAGGAAATTAGCATAAAAAGTGCGTTGATCTATAGTTTGTAGTTGATATTAAGCAGTTTTGAAGAAAATTGTTCATTTTCATCCACTTTTAGCAGTCGTTTTGTCTTATTTTTGTCAAAAATTTCACTTTGCTATTCTGGTGTCTGATGTGCATTACGATTAAATTATTAATGTTTATTACGATTATTTTTAATGTGGGTTTTACGATTCTGCTTGAGCGTGGGCGGGGTCTATAGGTTCTGGACCCCTTCCAGTTAGCCTAGAAACCTCCCCGAATCTGATAGACTTCAATAATGTAAAGTTTTAAAGGGTTTTCGGTTTTTTGCGAGTTTTTATGCCTATATATTGAGCTCAACAAGAAACGTCAAGAAAATGATGTTTTTGCCTCTTAAGTCGAATATTTGGCAGTTCTTCGCCATTTAAAAACCTTTGCATTCCCACAATTCATTCCCAATCTGTGTACGGTTCTGATGGAATGCCAAAAAATAGTCGACATATTTTATCAATTTTTCCATCTTTTGCGAAAACTAGAGGCTAATTTTTTGTTAGAAAGGACAAATGTATTTCAATAAGCAAAATTTTTGTAAGATCATTACGATTCGACTTTAAATCTGTTCGAATTTTAAAAAAAGATTCAGATCCACGCAGTGACGCCGACAAAACAATTGTAGGATTCAGAGATATTTTACGGATTAAAAAAAAGGCAATAACGTTTTATAATTCAGCTGAAAGGCTTGTTTCTAAAAGCATAGTACAGTAGTACCATTTTCATTCGAAGTGCCTATAATTTATATCTCTTGAAAATAAAAACGAAAACATAAAAAACCTGGGGCTTCAAAAATTGATTCAGGCTTCTTAGAACCACCAGGATTAAAGGCATAGGTGGGCAACACCCAAATTCTGGGAGAGGGTGGTGCATGATTTTTCAAAAGGTCAAAAAATGGTCTTAAAATGGTGGTATGACGGAAAAACGCTTTTATTCAACGTTTCTCATTGAGTAATATCCATTGGCATCAACAACTCGCGAAAAAACAAAGAAAATTTTCTAAATTTGAAATATAGGGGGAGGGCGTATTATGATTTTATGGGGTATTGGGCTTCCGGGGAGGGGGGATGCATACCCCCAAACAAACCGCCCCACGCCCACGGGAGGTCAAAGGCCATTTTCAAGAGCAAACCACAAAACTTCAGTTGCGAAATTGTGTGCCGCGCGGACATAGATTGGCAGCGTCCTAATTTTAGATAAGTGGGAAAAGTCCAAAAACGCTGAAAAAGTGATGGTAGTATGAAAAAGAATTTTTAGTTTCTCATCGAGCTCCATCCATTCGCATCAAATAATTACGATCAAACGAGAAAATCTAATCATTTAATTTCTCCCTGGTTTTTCGAACTCTGGGCGTGGTCAAATTGAGCACCTTTGCAGAAGATTTAAGGTTTCCATTTATTTTGGCCTACATACATATTGCCTAAATACCCTAGAAAATTTCCCACTTTGCATTTTTGCGGTCTATGTCCCCAAGCCTGCCACCATGGAAAAACATCTGTTTCAGACTACATTAAAAGACTACGAGCGCACACGAATATAAGATACGATGAGACCCAGGCGCGGATTTAAGGGAAGGGAAGCGGGAGGCGTGGCCCCCATTGGCCAAAAAATATTTAGCGACATAAAGAATGGATATGCAATTCGCAATGATTTTTGGCCGTCAGTGACCATAATTTCTCAAATTTTTCCGGCGCTACGCGCCGGATGATATCTATTAATGACATTTATTAGCTTTCTTGGCAAGCTGGAAGCCATTTTCTGTTCTATTTTTGCATAGTTTTCTTCTATTTTCTATTGAAATTTCGAATGTTTCGCATCAAATGCTATAAAAACAGGAAATCAAGCAGTAAATCATGCTTCTAGACGTCTATCGACCTTAATTTGATAAATTTTCCGGCGCTACGCGCCAGATTTTAGTAAAAGTCAAAGAAATTTAATGATTTTTCCCACAAAATTGCCGAAAATTTTAAAATTTTCTGAAAAAATATTGCGTCAAAAGTAATTTTATTTAAAAGCATACAATGTAAAACACCTAAAACACGCTATTTCGCGCGTTAAGGGCAAATTTTCGGACCTATTTGTGACCGTTTTTGGAAAAGTTGGGATACCGCCCCCCAGGTACTTATACACGTAAATAGTTACACACAAATCAGAGTTGATTGAAATTACATCAACAAAATTAAATATAACATATTATATAACAATAAATATTATCAAATAATATATTACTTATTCCCCACGTGTTATCGAATTCAAAAAGCACAGCTTGAGTATAATTATCTCATTCTCTGGTACTCGATCTGATTCGGCATTTGTACAGTTTAGCAGGCATGAAAAATTATTTCAAATTTCTTCAGACTTGAGTGAAATAAAGTCAGTTCTGATACGATGATCACGAATATTTCATTTGTTTCTGTTACAGATGAGTGTTTGTGTAGTTACATATATTCTAAAATATTACAGAATTTTTCGATTTTTCAAAATTGTTTCAAAATTTTTTTCACATAACTGAGGCATAACCTAAGCCTTGATTCGTGAAAGAAAAATGTTACTTCATTTAGTTAAAGTTGACGCTTAGGCTTATTTACGTGTAATCATTATGATGCTAGCACATAAACAAAGCCTGCGTCTTTGTATGTTACGAGCGGAGCGAGCGACGCGCGTTGCATCCCAGGTGATGTCTGCCACCATAAAGAATCCGCAAGCAATCAAACGCTAGCTGATTAGCTGAATCTTTAACGGCTGAATTTTCGCTAACATAATTAAAATTTATTTAGAAAACAGTAAAATTTCAAAAATACTTATTTGCGATAAAAACGGATATCATAAACGTAATCACTGAATAAGAATTGACCATATTTCACTAGATTTAGAAAAATTTTGGAAAATTCTTCCCGTACCTGCCAAACTGTACAAGTGCCCCTAATTTTATAACACGAACAGCAGATGATACTATTTTAAGGAGTTAACACTTACTCTCATCAGACGAGATAAATGTGTTCTCCGGGATCGCAGCGTGAAATGAGAAAATTTGACACAAATTAATTGGTCCTATTAAAATACTTTTATCGCTACCCAAATCCAATGTTATCGATGGCTTCTCTTTAAGACCCATCACTTCTTCTAAAAAAATGAAGTTATGGTGTATGAGTAGTAATAATCACGAACATTAAAGATTTAGAGAAGATTTGTAAACAAAAGCTCAAATTCGCCATGACGCACCTAAAATTCGAGAATATGCATAAATTACAAAACAACATAATTTTCGAAATATCAATTGATAAGATTGGAGCAATATTCAGGTGAGCATGTTTTTTCCGCATTTCGCATGCGTGTTTGTCTGAAGGTTAGTACATCAGTTTATTTTTTGTTTCCTTTTTACTTAACTATTTTTTTAAACAAAACGTGTACGAATATGATACATAACCTTTGGGAATTTGGGGCCCATTTTTCGCA
The DNA here is from genome assembly GCA_036768485.1 of Mermis nigrescens. Lineage (NCBI taxonomy): Eukaryota > Metazoa > Nematoda > Enoplea > Mermithida > Mermithidae > Mermis > Mermis nigrescens. The sequence continues at coordinate 28,675,577 of JAVLUZ010000154.1, read as the reverse complement.
TTGTTCAATTTTATTTAAATTCTTCCTGGAAATCTTAAATTTTTATACCTCAGAAAGCGGATCATCAGAAGCGCCAAAAGTGGTGCTTTTGACTTGTATCCACCGTTTTTTGAGCCCAAAAAAGGCCGTATTAGAATTTTCGGTCTCCACCCTACCCCCACCCGAACTATTATGTTGTCCATTTATGTGTAGGACACGCACACTTAAGTGGAATTTAAAGACATGAAACCAAATAAAAAATTCGACCGATTGAATGGCTTTATAATGCAAGTGCTTTGCTTTATGCGAAAAGTCGCTAGAGGCGCAGAAAAGCAAAAGATTTCGCTTCTTAAGTTCCCAAAAAGTAGACAAAGACGCGAGCATGAGAGGCCTAAATTCTAAGCGTCTTAGCGTCTTAGAGGGTCCAAAAAGTTTCAAAGGTGACTGAACGCTAAAATAGTGATATGAGCAGACCCGGTCTTAGGCTTTTAGGGGCCCTGTGCAAAGAAACAATTTGGAGGCCCTTGGTCTGGTGGCGAAAAAGAATTAATATAAGCATTAGGCTAAACCATGGTTTATGACTTTAGAATAGTACCTGCTTTCATTAACAAGTTATTAATCTGTCTCATCCTAGATGGTGAATCGAGAATTTTTGTGCGGACACAACATCCCAACTTTATCCTCAGAGAGTCGAGAATTGGTACAACTTCGGTATTTACAGACAAAATGGCGGTTTTCGCCATTTAAAATTTTTATTTATTCAAAATTATTTTTTGTGCAAGATTCGGAAAGTGCTAGAATTTTAAACAACTTTAGCGAAAATTCTGAGTCAGAAAATTTCTGAGATATGTATGTGTATGATGCGGAAGGATGTTTTCATTACCTGTATTTGTGCACTGAGCAATGTATACACTTACACTGAAACATTTGGCGCAAAGCACCAAAAAGTTTTTGGAATTTATGCTGAAGAAGAGCTAGATTTAGGAGACAAGAATTTTTGAGTCAAATAATTTCGACAATTAAGTTAAGCCAAAATGTTGATTAAGAGTTTCTTAAAAAGAAAAAACAAATATTTACTCTATTTTAATCGCAAAAAATATGTCGTCCAAAATAGCCACGCTTCAACATTCATTCAAGCTCAACTCCACTAAAAACTTTTTAATTTCCGTTATACTCAATTCTGGTCATTGCATTGGGAAACAATACAGAAAAAATAATCCTACGCTAGGCGCCATTAAATTTTGCCATATTCACGATGCCTTATTTAAAATTGGGCGTTCAGTAGACAGTATTTATACCAAGACAGTAAATCGGGCGTCGGAGTGCCCAAAAATTTTGGGCTTTTTGGCTCAGAAATGTGCTGAATTCTGACGGTCTTCCAAATGCATTTAAAAATTCGCACATTGCGCTTTTTCCCCTCCGAAGGCAGGGACTCTTATAGGAAATAATCTGCATACAAACTTTTGGAGGACTGGCCCCCCAGTCCTCTATTAAATACATGCTGCTGAAACATAAGAATGATAACTTTTGCTGTCAAAAAATAATTCTTGAGGTCAAAATATACATAACTTCCATCCAAAGCGACAAAAATCTAAAAGAATGTAATTAAGATGGAAACCTTATTTTGATGACCGATAGGATATAAAAAAATCATTACAAGATCTATATTTATTATCTCTCATCAAGTAAGTTGGGTCGATTTTTCGGAAAAATATTGCGTCAAAAAAAATTTCAAATAAAGATAGACAAAGTAAAACGTCAAAAAGCGCTATTTCACACGTAAATGGTACATTTTTGGAACTAATTTCGACTGTTTTCGGAAATGTTGGGCTACCGCTCTCCTTAGGAAAATCCAAGATTCGCCACTGCTTGCACATATACTACATTTTAACTTACAAACTAACAGTTTACTGGATAATATCTTTTTTGGAGCATAACTACCACAAAATGTCAATTATCATAAGATAAATTGTAAAAAACAAAAACTAAGAAAAACAGTAGGCACAAGTGAAGCAGACTATAGGTGGCACGAGAAATTGGTGAGCAGCGCCGAAAATTTTTTGAATTTTACATAAACAGAAAGGCCACTTAGTGTCTATTTACTGAATGGGAGCGTTAAGAAATGCAATTTCAGACGATTGTGGCAACCGCCCATTATCCACAAATTTTTCCTTACTTGGTCTTTTATGGGCCCACGGGGATCCCTGGGGCCGGGGCCCTGCGCAGTTGCACACTTAGCACATGCCTAAGACCGGGCCTGGATATGAGCGAAATCCTCATTTTTAATCAAGCTATGATATAGTTAAAAACTGGAAAAAAAATTTCAGCAGATTAAATTAATTTAAAGTATGCGCGGGCTTCCCTTCTAAGGTATAATTTACAACCGGATTGAACTTTTTGTCGTCGAAATCGTGGACGTTTATTTTTTTATAAATGGTAATTACATTTTAACTTTTAGCTTTAATATTAGTCGATCTGCACCTAGAAAATTTTTAAATGATGAACGATGGACCTAGGCATTTTTGACTTTTATTAACATTTTTAACCTATTGCTTATTTCATAATGAAGCGGCTTTAATGCGGTACATCTGATATGGTAAAATGACTGGGTCATAAGTGGACACGCGCAAGTAGGACCAGTATGTTGTAGAGTAAGGACACGAAAAGCACGCCAAAATATTAAGAAAGATTAAAATTTAAAGCCATATATATATAAACAAAATTTTAAAAACTTTTGGCGGCGGACGAAGTTGTTTTTGAGGTTGCAGGCAGCATGTGTTGGCAACAACAAAATTTCGGGGAGTCTCATGGACCAAACCACGAACAAATCGAAAAAAAATTTATTCTAGGGGGCCTACCCTATTTCGAGTGGGTGTCTTTCACCTTCTCATGGGGATGGATCCTACCACACATGGGCGTGGGGTTCTGTCGGGGGGGGGGGTCTGGACGTCCCCGAAAATCCGGCAGACCCCACCTAATCAACAGACCCCCAGAAATGAATTTTTAATGGTATTTTTGGCAATTTCGCCCCCATCAGATCTACTAGAATTTAGTTGCTGCCCATGTATGTATGGGTCCTACCCCCACCACCCCTACGCCTATGTGTGGCAGACACGCTCAAACTCATTTTAATTCATTCATTGAAATCATATTTCCAAAACGCTTACGCGTTTTAGTTATCGCAACGTCTAAAGATGTCTTCGGAAAGTCGCTGAAGCCCTTGTGTACGCCGTCATAGATCTGCCGGCGATCTGAATAATGAAAATAGAGTCACTATTGGTCATCTTATCATATATAAAATCACGAATTCGATTAAACGTTCAAAAGGAAACTTTTCGAGCTAATTAAACAATTCAATCCTTTTACTGTCAATCTCATTGTTTGCTCTTTAAACTGTCGATACGCTCTTACATTGTAATTTAGCTAAATTTCGAAATCCACGCGATATCAAAAACAAATTACGAGAACGATCGAACAGCATAAACCAATACTTCTCAGATTCTTGTGAGAATTTTGTGACAGGTATATTGAGTTTAAACGTTTGACAAGGAAGCATTTTTAAATGTCGCCGTGTCAAATTTCTAGATTTTGCTTATTTGCGGATAGAGGCATTTGGAAAATTGCTTTTTTCAGCAAATTGCAATACAATGTAATATAAAAATATGTAAAATACGAAAAATAATAAAATAGCGTGTAGCAAAAGGACAAAATGTCTTTTTTGGACCATACAAAAAAAATTTTGGTCAGACAATAGTCGTAGTCGAGCGCTACGACGCTTTGTTTGCTCGCTTATCATAATCTAGTTTAAACGCAGGTTCATTTGATTCTGTGATTGAACCTCCGTTTACCGTACTAGGTCGACATGCTAGTAAATCAAGTTTATCACCATTTTTCTTATCTTTCTTATCTCTGCGTCTAGACCTTTGTTTGACCCCGTTTTACCTCCATTACATCCTTTTTAATGCTGTAGCTCTATGAGAAATTATAGAGTCGTGAGAAACTGGCATTTTTTGGCACATTTACGATTGTAGCGCAAAAATTTAAGGTGAGAAATTAGCATGTAATACAAATTTAGTAGTCAATTCATATTCTCATGTTTATCAGCACCTGCTGATTGTGTTAAACGCAACTGAAATCTACATTTTCTTTTTAGGGATGTCCACAGGTACCTACGCTTATGCATTACATCAATTTTTTTAATCTCACTCTTCAAAAAAGGTTTATCGTGAAAATTGCATATATATTCAGAGTCGCACAAAATGAAACTAATTATTGCTAGTTTGTATAGAGCACGTGTGGATTAATATATACTAAATTGACGATCTATGATGGTAACCCTCGGATCTAAAAACACGGTAAACGGAGGCTTAATTTACTCATTTTTGGCGATATCTTGCGGTTTTTAGGCACTTAAAATTTTTTGACTGAAGATATGGTCAAAAAATGGTGCTAACATACTCAGTAATATGACAGAATGAGGAAATGTTGGTTTTAAACAATCAAAAAAAGGGGTATAAAAATACGCTAACACAAGAGAAAGCCAACAGTTGACCGAAATTTTTCAAACATTAAACAACGATATCTTATTCTATCTAGTATGAGTCTCCAGATTTTTGTTCATATATCCGAAATTATGACGGTCAATATTACGTATTCCTTACGAAGGAGCTAATCGCACATGTATTCCTTTTTGTGTTTCGACCATGTGATAGAAAAATTAAATTTTCCCAAAGTAGGCATTAGACAAAAAAACATTGACGTAGATAGAAATTTCGTTAATTTAATGGAAATTTAATATTGTAATAGTAAAAAGTAATTTCGTTCCGTAAAAGTCTTTCATTTTTCTCAACAGTTGTTCCGTTTTAGGTTTTAAGCTTGATTAGTGAAAATGTGCCGAATGTTGTAGATAAATCATTTTTTATTGCTTTATATGAATTAAACTATAAAAGTGACTTAGAACCAGTCATATAACAGCTCAGAATTTCCGGAGGGCCTGTCGGCCATTTTAGGAGTAGTGACCTTCTATTTTTGGCGATTATCTAAAATGGCCCAGAACCGCACCTTTTTGTCTAAAAGAGGATGGGATTTGACTTTAATCTTAACCTGGAGGTGGGTCTACACAAACGGCATAGGGTAAGGATATCCCTCATCTCGCTGTTATCATGTTTCGAAGCCATTCGGATGTACGGTAGAGTGTCAATTCTGACGTATTAGTTTACAACACATTCGTAAACGCTTTGAACTTGTTAGAAAAAGCTCTCGGATAAATCAATGGGATTGTAAAAAAATCAAAGCGCTTTACTAATGCGTTGCCAGCATAGTGGGCGGCTTCAAAGTTCTGGGGAGAGGTGCAAGATTTTAGCAGAGGTCAAAAAATGGCCCCAAAAATGGTGGTACGGCGAAAAAACACCATTTTTCAACGTTTCTCATCGGGCACTATCTATTGGCATCAAAAAATTGCGAAAAAAAACAAAAAAATTTAAAAAATTGAATGCTAGGGGGTATTTTGATTTCTGAGGGGTATTTTGGTTTCTCGGGGGGGGGTGCATACCCCCAACCCCCACGCCCAGGAATAGTCAAGAGATTGTGTCCAACCATATTTTCGACCGAAAGTGACCTCGAAAACTGGTATAAATGCTAAAATAGCGTGAAACCAACGTTAATCCACGGTTTCTAGAAATCTTCAAACTTACCTAGCAGGATTTTTTTAATTTCATTCCTGTACGCAACTTCGCAGTTTTTTTGCTTATAAAAGTTCCAGCTCTTTCATTCTAGTCCTAGACGATAAACCTCCTCTCACGTTCAGATATGAATATTCCAATTAAATTGTAAGTTATTTCATTAATCAATCCTGTTTTGCTTTATCAAAGGTGTTTTCTTATTTTATTCCGTTATTTTATCTAAAATTCATTGCCACAAACGAAGAGTCATTTTTTATCCAGTGCATGCATATGCATAATGACGTCTCACTTCGACTATAACCGACTTTATTCCCATCGGAAGTGTACTTGTCAGCTGTTAACAATCGTTGCACTTCTTCTAGAGTCACACATTTGTTTAGGTAGGGAAGGTGACATTCTAAGAAAAGAAAAAATTCTTTAATAGAAATTTCATGTTTATAATTGATCCGATTTTCATATTTTAATGGAATTCAACTTTTGCATTCGAGATTCGCCCTTAATTTGGGGCTACTCGGGATATATGACTTTTCCTGCAAAAATGTTCAATTTTCGTCATATCTAATGCTCTGATCAGGAAAATATTATTTAGGTGGTATTTGCAAATTTTAGGCGAGTTTCGAAGTAATAATTCTGCCGCAAACACTTTAGGTCAAACTTATTGCGCTTATTGTAATAATTAGGATTTTCGATTTGTGAAACCATGCATGAGTGATGACGTAAGGCAAATTAATACAAAGATCCAGTGTGAAACCAGCTCATTTTCCTGGGGGCAGAAATGAATATAATTAGCTTTAACGAAGCATCTAAGATCAAAATCTGATCTTCTAAACAACTGTTAAATATTAGTTCGCTTTCCACGAGTTATATATTCGTTCCATTACGAAGTAAACTGAACTAAACTAAATAATTCGTTGGCATAAACGCACCTTAGTTTTTAAAGAATAAATTTCATATTTCGTCGAAAACTTTCCTCCATTTCGGCTTTTCCTAGGCATTACAGAAATGAACAAAAGTTAAGAATAAAATCAGGGAAAGGCTAACTGCTTTTTTATTTTTTATCAATCAATTGAAGAATGAGATCCAAATTCTGATGACCTTTTTGTATCCAGGAGATTATTTATATAGCCTGATCAGAAATAAACGGTATAACGAAGCGACCGGTAAGAGATCAATGGCCACAAAGAAAAAGTACTAGAAAGGACACATTAAAAGCCATTTCATTTGGCAAATTATAAAATGACGACAATCTCAACAGATCTGAGCTATTCGCTTTATTCAATGCTATTTTCCTTAATAATTACTTGTAGGTGATCCTCCTTCAAACTTTACATTGTATTTGATACCGTCCGGAATTGCAGGCTGCTCTAAAAGTCAAAGAGACTTTCGCATTTGTGTACAAATGGTAAGACTAAACGTTGTAATGACTTTGTTACACCACAAACACGAGCGTGATGTCTGGGGAGCTAGGCTGGACCCCAAAATCTCAAAAATTCCCGAAATTCGCTGGTTATAACAGACTTAAATTCGTAAAAAGTTTTTCGTTTCTGCGCGCTCTAGCGCAAATAAACAGAACGGTGTAAATGTGCTTACAATCAATTTTTCGACATTTGCTTGCCTTTAAAGTTTTTCGGACCTCAAAATTTAAGGGCTTGCCGATGTTTGGTTCGGAGAAGTTTATGAAACAGGAAAGAAAATGACATTGAAATAGAAAATGCCTATATTGTTTTCGCCGTTTCTTGCTGGTTTATCTGTGATACGAAACGACTGTTGAGTTGGAGCGAAAATAGTAGCAGCACTTTTCAGATTAAAAACCTGCGCAATCAATAGCTTAATCAAAATCAAAGGTAAAAAAGTTATTTTTTGCCAGCAAATCAGAATATTCGTCATTTAAACTCAAACAATGATACAGCTAAATTTTCGTAGTCTCAAAAAAGGTGCGAAATCCAAAAAGATATTTGTTTTGACGTCTTGTATTTTGAAATTATACATACTTAAATCGTGAATCTATCTGAAATGACTATTTGGTCATGTTTGACTATTTTTTGGCCAACCTTACTCATTTTAACTTGCTAAAATAGAGAGATGGGACATTTGAATTACAAATAGCCGATACATTAGTTATAATCCTCCGCGATATCTGTGGCGTCCCTATATATCGGAGTTGGCAAGAATCGATTTTCCTTGAATCCATTAAACCAAATTAATCAATTCCAAAGCAGTCTTAAAATTTATCACGTTTTTTTTCATAATTTTAAATACAAAATCGACTGTTTCTCCAATCTTTCTCACTAATATAACCTTCCATACACTCTTTAAGAGTTTGCACGCTTTGTTGACTTTTTCGGTCTTTTTCAATGCACTCAGTAATGTACCACTGGAACGTATTTTTCTGTCTTTTTTGTCTGCTAGTTTTTTCATCGTAAATACAGGGTAAGTTAAAAAACGAATCGCTTATTATTCCTAATAACTGTTCAAATAGTACTTGATTTATTTAAACGATGATTTTTTTAAATTTAGCGTTACGCGACGTATGGCTCCTGAGAAGAAAAGTCAACTAGTTTCTACTCAAAAACTTGCTTACCATCCACACATTTTGCATCGATAAGAGGACAATCTAAAAAAGGAAAAGCATTGTAATCAAAAGAAGCATCTAAAGGTGGAATTAGGGAAGAAGCTGTAGCGAATCTAGGCACTTTTTTAAGAGGCTGATACCGCAACTCTTCCCCATAAATTCGCTAATCAAGTACAAAATAGGATTATACTTTTATCGAAAATGTAAAAATGATTTCTGGTACACATTTTATCTTCAAAGGTGAATTCACGAAATTTTCAGCAACTTTCGACTCTCGGTGCAATAAAAAGCTTAAATTCCTTTGACTTTTAGTAAAAAAAGATGTATTGCGTCTTAGGACTATTTTTTGTACGAGTCAAAGATTTCACGGTTCTTACTAATATTTCTTTACTAAATGTTACGCAGTAATTTGAACAGTTTTTATCTTTTTTTCCAGCAGCAATTATAAATTCTTTACGATTCGCGTTTATAGCGTTTAGTCGCATATTTTGTTCAACACTAAGCATCTGTGCTTTGCCGGCGTTTTGTTTATTCGTACTATGCTTTGTGCCTAAGTTTTGCTTCAATTCGTCTGCATATTTCAAGCAAAGATGTTCATCCTTAATGCAAAAGTTTCTTAAAATTTCGAATACTTCGAATTTTATATGAACTAACTTTCGGACTACTTCTGACGCGTTTGGGAGAAAAGGGCAGTGTAGGCACGTCAAAAACAGCGTTTTTCGGCGTTTATGCCTCTCCTTTATCTTTTTAGAGCATGAAAACATAAAAACTTTGAAAAAATAAAAAAACTCACAAATTGGACAAAATATAGTCAAAACGTGAGTCGCCGAAAATTTGACACTAGCAAACAGAGTAGAAAAACGCTCAAAAAGCGTCTTTTCTACGAATTTTCTACATATTTCTGGAAACTTCCGAAAGATCGGGAATTCTGGTGGGAGGGGAGAGGGGAGTAGAAAATTTTCTGGGTAAGGGGGGGGTAAAGATTTCCTGCGAGGTGAAAATTTTTCTAGAGACTTAAACACCCCTCAAATTCATGCATGATTCACAGTACCATTGTTCCCTCCGCCTCCCAAATCCCTGTCAGGAAATGCTTACTTCGCCACTGATAGCATGTGCGACGGCTGAGAGTCGTGAGTTATAAAAACTTATTTTGTGTGTCTGTTTAAACTCAGTTTCGAGCTACTATTCAATAGTCATGTTGTTACAATTGTTTTTTGATGTTTTATATTGATTTTTTATGTGTAGCTTGCATGGATGTGACCATACGTGGGCAGCAAGAAAATTCTGGGGGGTCCAAGATTTTTTGAAGGTCAAAAAATGGCCTTAAAAATGGTAGTATGTCGATAAAAACACCATTTTTCGACGTTTCTCATCAAGCACTATCCATTGGCATCAAAAAACTGCGAAAAAAACGAAAAAAATTTTCAAAAATTGAATTCTGGGGGGGTCTTTTGATTTCTGGGGGGGGGGTCTTTTGGTTTCTGGGGGGGGGTCCAGACCCCCCACGCCCATGTGTGGACTAAAACGGCTGGAGTCGGAGACTCCAGCCGTTTTAGGGAGGGGGACAAATTATTACCAATTTTGGCCAAGCATGGCAAAAAACTGCTAAAATCAGCCAAAAATGCAAGTTTTTGCCTAAAATACGGGGTAAAATGGTCTTCAAGTTGTGGTTTAAGGGACGACTAACTTTTTATTGCGGATCCCCTCATTTCCCCTATTACACAAATGACTGGCTATCGATATTATGTATCGACAAGTATTATTTTAGGTCACAAGAACAGTGCGATTCAGTAATACTTAATATGCCAGACTCATAAGCTATTTGTTTTATATCCGAAATTTTCACAGCACAAATGACTTTTAAAGGAATCTGTATTTGAGCCACATTTACTAGTAGAAGCGTAGGCTGGGATGCCTGTAACAAATGTACTCGTCTCTTTGCGACAATTACAGAATATAATCGTTTTTTTGATTGATTACGGGAAATTCAAATTGAGGCCAAATATCGCTCAAACCTTTCAGACGCTAAATTAACTACGCAAACAAGAAAAAGACGCTGAAATCGGCAAAGATTAGCTTTTTTCATGAATTTAAGAAACCGCATCCAATTTAAATATGTACCGTCAGTATGACTCGTTTCGATCAGATTGAAGACATTGTTATCCATGAGAATTTTGCATAAGCTGTAAGGCCCTTTGAATTTGTAATCGCCGTCTCTATAAATGCTTTCATCTAACGTCTGAACTTCATCCACAGATAACTTCGGTCCTGAGAAAAGAGAAACCGAAGCTTTTTTCAACAAAATACTTAAATGTATGAATCTTGTTAGCAAAACCGATACAACGATAAAGTGCCTACTTTTTTATATTTTTTTAATCACAGCAATCAACACATTTCAGTGTGTTGAAATCGTCGATTTCTATCATAATGTGAATATGATGTAAAAATGTAAAAAACACCTCTTTTGCCCATGAAATTCTCAAAAAATTATGATGTGATAGGTTTTTAATACATATCTATACGTAGCAGAAGCATAACGAGCACGTCTGGGCGTGGAAATTTTGTGGGGTACGTATCATCCCCAGAAACCGCTATACCCCCCAGAAACCAAAAACCCCTCCTCAGAATTCATTTTTTAAAATTTTTTCTGCTTTTTTTCGCAATTTTTGAAAGCCAATGGATAGTGCTCGATGAGAAATGTTGAAAAATAGTATTTTCGCCATACCACCATTTTTAAGGCCATTTTCGACCTATGGAAAATCTTGCAGCTCCGGTTTCGTTGCCCCCACCTATGATAACTAGCGCATACCTAGAGTATTCATATGAGATCCAACATTCTGTGCGTTGTTCAAAGTACCGAGGAGATTATAAATGGCCAGTGAGTCGTCTTTCATGATCTTATATTCATCTATAAATATGAAATAATAGAGCATTATATCAGAAATGCATAACAGTACTAATAGTAATGATTAATATTTCTATAATAATTTTTATCATTTTTATTATTTAGTAAGCATAATAGTTGCAATATTTATATTAATTATAATAATTATAATATTAATATTAATATTAATAATTATAATATTAATAATAATATTAATAATGATAATAATAATAATAATATTAATAATAATAATAATAATAATAATAATAATAACAAAATAATTATTATTAATAACAACAACAATAATAGTAATAATAAAAATAATAATTATAACAATATTAATAATAATAATACTAACAAAATAATAATAATAATAATAATAATAATAATAATAATATTGATAATAATAATAACAACAATAATAGTAATAATATGAATAATAATGATAATAATTTCAATAATGATAATAATAATATTAACATAATAATAATAAAAAGAAGAAAATGAAAATTGCTCAAGAATTCCCGGGAAAATGAGGGTCAATTGAGCGCAAAGGAAATTGCAAAAAGAGGGTGAGGGGCACAGGAGGGCGGCACCAAAATTCTGGGGGGTTCAATATTTTTCGAATGGCGAAAAAACACCATTTTTCAATGTTTCCCATCGAGCATTATCCATTGGCAACAAAAAATTGCGAAAAAAAACAACGAAAATTTTCGAAAATTGAATTCTGGGGGTATTTTGGTTTCTCGCGGGGTGCATACACCCCAAGTCCCCACGCCCAGGTGTGGTGAGGGCTGAACAACCGCCCTGCACGTTGGCCGATTTCTGGGAAAAAGACGATCGTTGTTAGCAAGCATCCTTCTTCAGACAAAAATTATATAAATTTTCGACGCTTCGCGTTCGATATTTTAATCGATATATCATATTGCTTTAGGCGCACGATTCAGGGATTGAAGGAGTAAAATTTTCTAAGCATCCTTCTGGCTAGGCTCAATAAACTTTCCGACGTTTCAAGCCGGCAAAAAAGAATTCGGCATTTTTTGCACAAAATTACTGAAAATGTTGAAATCTTAAGAAAACGTCCTCCGATTCTGGTATTAAATAAAAGTAGGCAATATAAAGTGGCGAAAATGCTATTCGGCACATCGAATTTTCGGGCACGACTTTCGCAGATTTAAAATATTAAAAAATAAGGAAAAACTATTGAAAAGTGCAACAACGATTAAGTGACCGAATGAATTGAGAAAGTCTACTAAATCTTCATTTTTGTCGCTTTTTTATAATTTTTTACTTCATTTATTTATTGTTTATTAATTACTTATTCATTACTTATTGCTTTGCTTATCTTTTTCTTTCATTACTGTTTGATTCTTTATTCTATTACTCATTTCATCTTAGCTTAACATAATATTTCGCTCGATTCTTGAAAAAAACGCAAGTTGAACCAACTCATAATAGCTAACCCACTGATGCGTCCAGTCATGACGACTACTCCTATGAGTCGAATTGCTGTCTCTAAAAATCTCCCACAATTTTCCAACTTTTATACACTTTCCGTGTATATCCGCGTTCAGCTTTTTGTTTATGACGCAATCTGTCAACGAATGAGATAAACATTTATTCGCTAATTACCTAAAATATTATGTATCATTTATTTATTTATTATATGTCTTTTATTTATCATTTATTTATTTATTTATCACTAAATGGTAAGCGATCGCTTGCTTATCTATTCGACAGAGCAAAAGCAGTTTGAGGAAGGAATCGATCAGAAAGATTTCAGCAAATTAATATTTTTGACAATAAACGTCGACGATACGATAATTCGTTGATCAAGACGGATCGGTTTCTTTTTATTCGAATTTTAAGTCAATTAAGTAAAAAATGTCGACTTGTAATACACTTTTCTCATATTTAAAGGCCGCATCACGGTTTTTCGGTTCTTCGATTAAAAAATTCTAGAAGAATAGATTAATGATTGAAGAGTTTATTCTAAGTCTGAAAAAATGAAATTTGTGAGTTTGAAAGTTTAAATGTGTTTAAAAGTTTGCCTGAAAGATTGCGCATGTTTGAAAATTTGGAAGCCTGGACATTCACAAGTTTCGAAGTTTGGCAGTCTACAAACTCCTAAAATTTCAAAGTTTATAAATTTGAGACATTTGAATGTTCAAAAAGTTTGAAAGCTTGAAAGGTATGTATAAAGTTTGAAATAGATTAGACCGTTGCTATGTAAACTTAGTCAAAAAGGTATGAAATTTTTCAATGGCCAGGCTCTTGCTGAATTCATTTGATTGTTCTTTCTCTAGTTTTTATTTTCAACTAGTATTGATTATTTAGATTATTTTTTACGATAATGCTAAGGCTTACAACTTGGCACGTCGTCAACCGACTGGTAGTTGAGGAAACGAGTGTTTGTGCACGACGTAGTACCTATAACAATGTAATAAGCAACCCAATGGTAAGTAAGATGGGTAACGAGCATAGGTCCACAACATGGCCGAGTCGGTCTGACGGGGCGGGATTAAAAATGAAGCTTTTTTAGGCCAAAATGACCTCAAAACCTGGTGTAAGTGTTAAAATTGCGTTAAAACGACGTTATTACACAGTTCCCGGTCAATTTGAAACGCTTTGGAAGGAGATTTTCGTTTTTTGCTTTTTTTGGCCTTCCTTTTGTCTTATTTTCCTCATAAGTTTTTGATTTCTTATTCTTTTGGTTGAGGGTCAGAACCCAACCACCAATTCCATCCTACGTGTATGTCAGCCCACATGTACAGCACGGAAATCTGGGTGGGGGAGCCAGACCCAAAATATTTTCAAAAAGTGTCATTTTTTAGTTAAAAAAACGGTGGGTACACGTAAAAAAAACAGTTTTTTGACGTTTAAGACAATGTTCGTTCATTCCAGAAAATAAAAACAAAGAAATTCCGAAAAAAAACTTGAAAAATCGATTAAAGAGAAAAAATAGTCTAAAAATGTTTATATCGAAAATTTGTGACTTTTGAGCGAAAAATGAGCTAAAACGCTTTAAAAAATCGATGATTCTGGGAAGGGGTTGCAGCCGTATGTGAGGAGGTCAATTGCCATTCAGCAGAGGGAGTCAAACCCCCGATATCTCTAAGAATAGGTATGGTAGGTAATACGTAGTATTATTTGGTAGCCAAAAATAAATAAAATACGTTGTTCGAATCGTCTACTAATTTTGTTATAATCGAAATATGATATTACGCTCTTCTTTATTTTAAATGTACCTGATATTTTTGGTTTTGGATATTTTGAGCGAATGGCTGAAGAAGAGACGCATATACTCTTTGTATATATGCTGTCCAAGACTTTATTTCAATTACGAATAATCAAAATTTTTGAAAATCTGTAGGTAAAAAATGTGTTCAAAAACGATTTTGCTTAATAAAATACAAACTTTGACATTTTTTGACTTTTTAATCCAGTTTATTGCCTTTTTAAAACATGCAATGCAAAAACTTGCATATCACATCTATCGAGACACCGGATATTGAATTTTTCTGTAATAATTCACTAGATTATGATGTGGATTCTCAAATAAAGAAGAGGAAAACATCTCGAAAGAGAAATACAAAAATTGAGCCCATCAATTGCAAGTGTTTGAACCGATTACAAACCGCATTAGAGCGATATTTTAGTATTTTGTGCGTAAATTTCCTTACTATTATGGTCAAAATTGTGACTAAATTTCTGTTCAGTTTCACGTTTTGCCTTCTAGCGGTCGAGACACCAAAACCTATTTGCCTTTTACTTTTCAGGCACATTAGAATCGTGCACGTGCCTGTTTACTAGTAAACTTTTTTGCAATTAGTTTTACTTTTTTGTACCAGGATTAGTAAGAAGTTATCAATACGAGGAAGAAGCAAGAAAGAAGAAAGAAAATTTAGAGAAAAAATAATTAATAAATAAAGAGATAAATAAAAAAGAAAATACTAAATATAAAAAATAAAGACACAAATTGAAATGCAGCATGCTATTAGTACGAAAAAAACAAAAAAGACGCGTGAAATAGCACAAGTGTACCTAAAAAACTATATTTTGAGATATTACGTGTTTTATGAGGCGCAAAAGTCTAAGTGAAGCAGAAAAAGTAGGCAGGATTGCATACAGAAAACTTACAACAAAAAACGTAAAAAAATCATACAAACAGACGAGGTCATCATAGAGGAACTATGTTGCTCAGTTCCGTGCCTTTAATCCTCCGATTGTCACTGTAACTAGCGGCACCAGTCTAGGCGGCTAGACTGCCTCTCATTAGAAAAAATAAATGAATAAATAAATAAATAAACGAATTGAAATCATAGAAACTAAAAATATTATGATAATAATACATAATAATAATATTGATAATGATAATAATAATAATAATAACAAGAGTATTTATAAAAAATATATATATACTTAAATAAATATATAAATAAATACATTAAATAATAGATAAATAAAAAATCAAATCTATGTAAACCTACCTACACGTGAATTACTGTCGTACCTAGCCTGTTCAATCACGTGAGGAAATACAATGAGTAAATAAATAGCGAGAGCATGGCAGGAATAGAAAATCGTTCACTTACTCGGTAAAATGGACATCTTGCATTCCTTTCCGGAATCGTCTCACTTACTATAACTTTACAACAAAACCATTCTAATGTGCAAGATAAAATTTTTTGCATTGATTGTTAATGTTTGTGTCTCCAAACGCTGATTATTTATGCAGTCTACAATCCTTGATTGACAAATTATCAGCACCAATCTCAATTTCAAGAGAAATTAATGAAAAAATTTTCAAGCTAAAACTTGGCTTACATTTATGTGGGGTGAAAGCTCTGAATTCAGAGCAAACGTTTCCCTTTTTACAAAATTTTATTAAACAAGCAAACAAACAGTGGCCTACATTCAGTTAGAGCTTCAGTGCTAATTTTGAGTACGTATACGTTACAGTATACCTTTGTTAGTAATGTACTATTTTTTGAAACACCTTGTATTATACACATAAGGTACCTACCTATTTGTACTGTATCACTAGTCATCTAGTGGCGGATCTAGGATTTTTGTTACGATAGAGGGGTAGGCCTAATTTTTCCAAAACAGTCGAATTAGGTACGAAAAATAGATATTTATGTGCACAGTAACGCTTTTCGACATTTTATAATGTCAATTTTTATTCAAAATGATTTGTAATGCAGAAATTTTATATTAATTTTCCACAATTTAAAGCGAAAAAGTGCTGGAATTTCTTTAATACGGCTAAAACCGGATGCAAGCGTCGGAAAATTTCAGATATTTAGACAAAAACACTTTGGAGTCTTGAATAACTTCGCGGTTTCCTGTGTTTGTGCACTTGTAGCAATGCTTATTGAAGTATTTAACGCGGAACGCGGACATTTTTTAGCATTTGCGCTAAAGTTGAAGAAACTACAAAAATATGGCTTCTAGGCTGCCAGAAAAGCGAATAAATATAATATTCGGTGCCAAAAACCGTGAAAATTTGAGAAATTAATAATTAATCAGAACAACGTTGCAAAGTACGTATCCATCCTTTATCTCGTCAACTATTTTTGGCCTATGGGTAGGGCGCCGCCCTCCCTCCCCGCTCATATAAATCCGCCCATCGGTACGAGGCTTTTTTAATTTTGCTGTACATAGTCTAGGTTTCTGGTTGTTATACTTGATGTGGATTCCCCTGATCCGACGGGGTTTTGTCTTTTGTCTTTGTTGTTTTGTCTCTAGCCCGCCGAAAACCATGCAAATTCGAGTTAGACATGTATAGCATAACAAATTTATTTAAGGCTTCGCGCCGGATCATTCATTTTCTGTATTTCAAAGCCAGAAGTTATTCATAAAAAAGATGAAAACCGACTTATTTTAACTCGTAGACAATGTAAATGTTGGCCTAATCGGAGATAACCGACCGCTCCCATTTTTGCTTTAACCAACCCTTATTGAACAGAAATAACAAACATCTGTCGTATTTTTATTTAACTCCTTAAAACCGTTTAATTGTTGTATCTTTAATTCTTAAAAGATACAGATTTTTTCGCGGAATAGTGAAAAACAATTGCACGATGCCCTATAATGTGCTGCAAAAGATGTTCCAAAATTGATGAAGTCGTTCCAGCGTCATGAATAAATCGATTTCGAATCCGTTGAATAACATGGTAAAATGTCGATTCCTAATTCGTTTTTTGGCCACATTTTCGAGCGAATATTTATTTTTTAAGTAGGTGAATCTGAACCCGCCAACCATAATAATTTGCGAAGGGAAAAAGATGCGACTCACACTTAAATTACGAAAGTGAATTAGTTGATTTTATTGTCATTTGTTCCTTAACTTGACTTTATTTTTATTCATTCCTTCATATTCGATTAAAATAATTCTCATTTTCTTCTAAAACGAAAGCGCGCCTTAAAAAGGGGTAAGATTATGATTAAATGTGGTATTATTATGCGTAAGACACTTTAAAGCACTCTATCCTCATTTTTGATCTGAACGATCCTAATTTTACTATCATCTTCAAAATTGACTTTCCTTCGAAAAAGGTTTATACAAAAGTCAGAATTAAGCATGGAGTTAATTAGCAAGTACTAGTAACGTAGTTAGCAGTCACGCAATTTATTCGAGAATCATCGATTTTGTCCGCACGATTACTACGTTATCTTTAAATTTACCTGTTGGTGTACTCGTAGATGATGCAGCTTCGGATTCTGAAAAAGATAAGTTTTATTGATCGAGCAGTCACACACCCGTTTTGCCTAAGGCAGTGAGCGCGACTACAAAAAAATATTCATATATTTTCTGAGTTTAAGCTTCTTACGCAAAAAAACCAATTCTTGTATTATCTGAAATTTTAAAAGTTTCTGTGGAATTTCGGGTCAAATGAAGCAGGCATATCAAGTGAGAAAGTGAACATTTTAAGTAAAGAAGAGGACAGAAATAAATGTAATATCCACTATCTTTTCGAATTTATTTTTCCTCATTGCAACTTCGAACCAACCTTCTCTTGCGCAGGCCAATCCGTGCATGAAGCAAAGCTTTGAAAAAAACTAAAAATAATTTCCAAAATACGTTACAAATTTCGTGTTTGGATTTTGAACGTTCTTCACAAATTTTGATAAAATTTTCATCGAATATGGAGTTGGAAATTAAATTTAATTTTTGAAAATGGTTTAAACTTCGTACCATCAAATCTTAAAATTTTTCAGAAATTATTTGCATAAATGACTCTGGAGCGCAGCCTTGTGTACATTTCATGCCCTTATTGTCATTCTCCATAAAGTTCCTGCAGTGTATAATCAAACGTCTCAAATGATTATCATTTTTAGCGAAATTGTGCATTTTGAATGTTTACTTAATCTCACATTTAAATATTTTAACCCTCAAATTTTGTTTCACATTCCGCCACATTCTTAAATCTGCACATTTACCCTCACATTCGTCACATTTTGTGACCCATTCACACCTGTGCGTGGGGATGGGCGGGGGTTTTGGTGTATGCACCCCCCCCCCGAGGAACCAAAATACCCCCCAGAAATCAAACCCCCCAGAATTAAATTTTTAAAATTTTTTTTTCGTTTTTTCACAATTTTTTGCTGCCAATAGATATTGCTCAATGAGAAACATCGGAAAATGGTGTTTTTCCGCCATACCACCACTTTTAGGGCATTTTTTGACCTTTGAAAAATCTTGCACCCCCCAGAATTTTCTTCCTTCCCACGTATGGTCCAATTCACTTTTTGTTTGGTAGTCAACATTGCCGAAAAGTTTTTAGGCTGGCTCTAATGTTCATTAAATAATAAAACTAAAGCATTAAAAATTAAGCAAAACTGTTGAATTTATGCATATTAATTTAAATAGATATGAGAAATCTAAATCTGAAAACCCGATGTCTCTTTTGTGTATAGATCAAAACTTGTGATCGTTTTAGGCTTTTCACTTATTTCTATTTTAAGCAAAAAAACTAAGCCAGTCGCTAAAAAAATATCTGTAAAATATTAGCACAAAGAGCCATCGATGTTTACTTTCTGTGCAACAAGGTGCTCTCTAGCTACTGCAAAACCAGTGTACGGGCTATTTTTTATTTATTCAGCTATACACAGGGCTAGATTACTAGTTATTACCTCTTGGTGGTTCGACGGCTTCCCCTTTATCTTCTTTGGTCTCTTCTTTTTTAGCTGTAATTTCGTTTTTAAAAATTTAATACTGATGGTTAATTTAAAATATTCGAATTATTGCTGTTATTTATTATTGTAATTAACATAAGAAAAATGGCGCGAGGCGTGGAACGAAAATCTGCTGGAATTATCACACGTTTCCGCTCCTTGAATTGTTGCAAAATTCGTAAAATCTACTTCATTAAAAATAAGATAAAAATCGGCTCATATTACCTCGTCAACAATATAAATGTTGACTTAATCGGAGGTTAGCGACCGCTCCCATTTTCGCTCTAATCAACCCTTTATTCAACAGAAACGTCGAAAAATTCTGTCGTTTCTTACTCCTGAACAGTGGCGGATCTAGGATTTTCCTAAGGGGTGGCGGTATCCCAACTTTTCCAAAAACAGTCAACATTAGGTCAAAAAATTTGCCCTCAACGCGCGAAATAGCGTTTTTTTCTGTGTTTTACATTGTATACTTTTATATAAAATCACTTTGGCGCAATATTTTTTCTTAAAATTTTAAAATTTTCGGCAATTTTGTACGAAAAAATCATTAATTTCTTTGAGTTAAACAAAAATCTGGCGCGAAGCGCCGGAAAATTTATGAGATTAAGGCGGATAGACGTCTAGAAGTATGATTTACTGCTTGATTTCCTGTATTTATAGCATTTGATGCGAAACATCAAAATTTTTAATTGAAAATAGAAGAAAACTATGCTAAAACAGCTGTTTCTGCTGTTGAAATTGCTTTGAAACCTACATGAACAGAAAATGGCTTCCGAATCGCCAAGAAAGTAAAAGTTTTTCATTAATAGGTATCATCCGGCGCGTTGCGCCGGAAAAATTTGAGAAATTATGGTCACTAACGGCCAAAAATTATTGCAAATTGCATATTCATTCTTTATCTCGCCAAACATTTTCGGCCAATGGTGGGGGTGGCCGCCCCCCCCTTAAATCCGCCCTGCAGTCCTGAACCCCAGCTTATTGTTATTTCATCAATTCTTAAAATGTTCAGATTTTTTGCGAAATTCTGAAAAACAATTACACGATGTTTGCATGCAATTTAATGTCCTTCAATGTGCTGCAAAGATGTTCCAATATTGATGAAGTCGTTCCAGCGTCTCGACTAAATCGATTTCGAATTCGTTGAATAACATAGTCAAATGTTCATTCTCAAATACGTTTTTTCTTTTTTTGACAACATTTTCGTGCGAATATTCATTTTTTGAGTCGGTTAATCAGAACCCCCCAACCGTATAACTTGCCAAGGGAAAAAGACGCGACTCACAGTGAAATTACAAAAGTGAATAAGTTGATTTCATTTTCATTTATTCCTTCAAGGTAGATTGAAAATATTTCCTTGTAAAACTAAAGCGCGCCTTAAAAATGGGTAAGATTTTGATAAAATATGGTATCATTATGCGGAAAACACTTTTAAAGCATCATTTCTTCATTTTTGATCGAAGCGATCATCTTTTTACAAAATTGGAATGATTTTTAAAAAGGTTTATCATAAAGTCAGAATTGAGCACAAAGACAATTGACAAGTACTGATCAAGTAATCAGCAGCCAAACAACTTATTTGGACATTACAAATTTTTCTGCATAATTAATTTGTTATCATTGAATTTAGCTGGTGTTTTACTCGGTGCTTCTTCCGTTCCTGAAAAAATACAAGTATATTGATTGAGCAGTCACACATTCACTTTGCCTAAAAGTGTTAGCGGCACTACGAAAAACTACTTTATATAACTTTCAAATGGGAGCTTTATTACAAAAAAGAAATCTGGTATTATCTGAAATTTCAAAAATATTCGACGAATTTAAGGCCAAATGAAACAAGCACATGAAGTTTGAAAGTGTACAAATGAAGTAAAAGAAAGGATAGACATGAGTATAGTAGCTACGCGATATTTTTCAAATTTACTCTCTTCATACTATGACTATACGTTCAATTTTTTTTGCTAGCTAAGTTTCGATTGATGTACAGCTGTAAAAATTTGAGCGAAACTAAATGATGATAACGATACTGAGTTTTGAACGCTCTTTACAAGTTTTAGATATAAATTTAATGTGATTAATGTTTTAATCATTTAAATTTAAAATTTTTTTCAGAAATTATTTGCATTAATGTCCCTGAAGCATACTTCGATTCTTACCTATTTAGTGATTTCCTTATTTCATCGCATTTGTCTTTAGTCAATGTAGTACTTCCTGAATGAAAGAAGAATTGCAAAGGTAGTTTTTCTGTTAAACGAATTACGCGTATATTCGAAAAAGGAAAACAATGTTGCGGATTTTTTCCAAGATTATTGCGAAACTTACTGAACGGAAAAAAGTAACTCAATTGAATTTAGGCCATTAATTGATCACAATAGTTTTTCTCTGTTTACGGATTGATTTTCAATAAGACTTTTATCTCCGAAATTTCTAGCGCTGCAAGATTGGAAAGAATAAATAACCAAAAATAGAGTGATTAAAACATTAAAAAATTATAAGATGAGAAATTGAGGCTAATTATGACGCCTTCACATAAGCTACAATGCAAGAAAGTATAAAGTGTGGCAGAATCATAGATAGCCGTTAGAGTTGAATTTAAATAAATAAGTGTTGATAATAATAATATGATTATTGTTAAGAAAATAGTCCTACATACGATGACGGTACGTATATGAGTTTTTGAGCGATTTTGATTCTTAATCTCTATTTTTGGTACAATATCGTGCCTATAACCCACCACCTTTGAGTTCACTTTCGTAAAGCCGAAAATTTTATAGTGCACTCCATCGGTCCTTTCAATTGCCCTACTGAAGGAGTACACGAAAATGAAAAATCATAGCGGGAAACAAGCATGTGCAAACATCTTCCTAGAAAGATCATACATGATGCAATATCTAATCATTGAGGATATGAAGGAAAGAAATAAAGTTCAATAAATTGTTTAAAATTTGAGTAGAGAACTGCACATCTGCAATAACTAGTAAAACAAACAAGATTTTGTCGGTATATCTTCAATAAATTTATGCGTTATTGGACTTTGCCAGCAAAGTCTGCAGAATAGCTTGAATTAGAAGCGTAGCCAGTATTTTGGCACGGAGAGGGCCCGAATAAAAATTTTTTTAAACCGCTTTTGCATTTATTGCTTTCATTTTGAACGGTATGCATTATGTATAGTTAGACTAGAATTTTAAACCTCGACTAGCCAACTCACAAAAATACAAAAGTATAATGCGGCGAGGAGCGCCGATAAATTTAGATATTTTCACTGTTTTCAAGTAAGATTTACGGCCTTTTATGAACACTGATCGAGCAGAAAATTATCAAATTTGCACAGAACAACTTTGACGTTATGCCCTAAGTTTGGGAACATGAAAACAGAATGCGAATTACTAATCTAATATGATAGCAGTAGAATATTTCGACTATTCTAAGCTTTTAAATTCGATACTAGAGCTTTATAAAGATAAATGACACAGTAAACGGCGCGAAGCACCGGAAAATTCCGACGTTTTTGCATTTAAGCTCAATTGAAACCGTTTTAAAATCATACAGAATAGACAAACTATATTCCGGCGCGAATGACCAGAAATTTTCAGAAATTCCTAACCCTTTTACCGGCAATATTTTCTGGCTGGGGTTCTGGGCTGACGCGCTCAAACACCCTCCAAATGGGTCCGGGGCAGAGCCCTGGAAAATTTTTGTAAAAATTACCGTTCGTAAAATCATAACGTTAAAATTTTCGCAAAATAGGTTACATATCAATTCTGATTAAATCCTGAACACTCTTAAACGTATCAACTCCTACATAAGCACAAAACTTCTTAACTACTTACTTTTCAGAGGAAAGTGGCAAATCCAGCAGTTTCTAATAGGGGGTCTGAATCTCTGATTCCCCTAACAGTGTCAAAAATTGTCCGAAAAATTCGTTCGCTTAAAGCATCGGTTTATTAGTCTTTTGGCACATAGAATTATTTGTGATGCGGAAAAAGTAGATTTTAAAATCTTACCGAGAAAAATGCGCAAAATTATTGGAAAAATCAGCACAAATGACCGAAAAAATACACGAGAAATCATTGTAATTAAAAAATCCTTGTTCTGTGCATACATTACTCTGCTGGTGTAAAAACTAAAGTTTTTAGAACGCCAAGAAAGTCAGTTAATGTTATTAATCAGTATTACCAGCGCGAAGCGCTGAAAAAATTTGAAAAATCGTGATAAAAATGGCTAAAATCATTAAAAACTACACAATGATTCTCTATTGAGCCAACTAGGAATATCACATGTTTTCTGAGCTAAAATTCGTTTCTCGACTTCTGCTATGTGTACAAGCAGCAACAGGTTCCTGAGATAAAGAAAAATGAAACAATGATTTTTACGTCTTACCATTTTCAGGCCCGTTCGTAGCCTTATTAGCAAAATGTATTTCAGAAAACAAAAGATGCGCAAAAAACATGAAAATTTAGCCATTCTCTCAATTAAAACAGGATTATGTGTCTTTGAGAAGAAATGCAATCAAAGCAGAGGATTGTGTCCCACCTGTTTGAATTTCCAATCTGTTCGAACGTCCCATGTGTTCGAAATTTCCACCTCTTCGAATGTCCCTCCTGTTTGAATGTCCCACCTGTTCGAAGTTTCTAGCTCTTCGAATGTCCCATTTCTTCGAAAATCCAATTCAGCGTGTAGCGATTTATGCTACCCCACATAGGCGTAGCCAGGGGGGCTTGGGGGCACATGCCCCCCCCGAAATTTTTTCAGAAAAATTGTTGATTCGTCTGTCGCAATAATGTGTGTCCAGAAAACTGAGTTAAAAAAGGTAAAAACGTCAAAATTTATCGGCGCTTCGCGCCGAGTCATTATTATTTATTGTTATATAGATCTAATGAATTAAGAAGCTTGAATCGGCTAAAATAATCCAGCACTTCACATCACTCTAGTAATTTAATGCACTATTTGTTCGTTGATTGAAACTGCGCATGCTTGTTGAGCCTAATAGTAAAAGTGTGAAAATGATTGTGTACCAGTTTGTCTATTCTCTGCTTTGTTTGTCTTTCTTTACAAGGACACATAATCCTATTTTAAATGAAAGGAATGGCCAAATTTTTTTATGCTTTTGCGCATTTCCTGTTTTCTGAACTGCATCTTGTAAATAAGAAGGCCACAAATGGGCCTGAAAACGGTAAAAACAAAATTTTCATTGATACATTTTTCTAGTATCTTATTGGCAGCGACCCGTTGCTGCGCTGTGTAATTAGCAGAGGTCAAAAACGCATTTCAGCTCAGAAGTTTTGTGCGATGTAGAAGTTCATCAATTTTAAGTGTTTTTGGGCTTGCTTGGTTCAGAACCGAGATTTGGCCGATTTTGCGAAAATTTTAACATTACTATTTAACATTAAAATGCGTTTTTTTACAAAATTCCCCGGGACTCTGCCCTGGACCCCGCTGGGAACGCTTGAGCGCGCCATCCCAGACCCCCCACAACCTTAAAATCTCATTGTACATGTGCAACAAGATTTTAGGGAGAACAAGCCTGGTAAAAGAGTTAGGAATTTCTGAAAATTTTCGCCATTTCGCGCCGGCATTAATTTGTCTTTTTTATATGATTTAAGCGACATAAATTGAATTTGAAGTGCAAAAACGTCGAAAAGTTTTCGGCGCATAGCGCTGCCAGTTATTGTTCTTTCTTTTCGTGAAGCTCCAGCATTGCGCTTAAAAGCCTGAATCACTCAAAATATCTTCAGACAAAGTTAGTAATTCGCAGTTTTCCTGTTAGAAGCTTGAACTGTCAAAATTGTTTTGTACAAATTTGACAATTTTCTGCTCTGTCAGACTATTAGTATTCACCGAGCTACAAAATGTTGAGGGCGGTGAAAAATGACTAAATTTCGCGGCACATTGCGCCACTTATAATTTCCGAAATGTTTGTCAATATAAAGGCCGTAAATTCTACATGAAAACGGTAGAAATTCCAAAAATTTTCGGCACTTAGAGCCGCTTTACACTTTTTGTGTTTTTGATCGTCAGAAACCCATAAATTAGCTAGGCTAAATCAGTGTTTTTTTATATTCGGCAAAGATTTTTCCCGATGTACAAAGGCTTTCCGGGACCGTCTTTGTACAGGTACAAAGATTTTTGGGAAGACAAAAATTGCAGAAAAGGTCTGAAATTCGTGAAAATTTTCGGCGCTTCGCGCCGAAATGAGTAATTGTGTGATCTATATATCTTTATACTGGCAGAAATTGCATTTCAAAAAGAAAAATGTCCAACTTTTCGGCGCTTCGCGCCGTTTCAAGACGATGATTAGTGAATTTTGCCCTCAGATACCCAGAAATTAGCTGAAATGCACTACCAAAAGTCGAACAACTGTTTTTACCAAACTTAAATTGCTACCGTACCATATTAAAGTACTGGAAAATTTGTGTCTTCAAAATGTACAAAGACTTTTGGGGACCATCATTGTACATGCACAAACGGACCTTGTACAAAAAAAAACACTGGGCTACACTACTAAAGGTCGAAAAATTCGGTTTTACTATACATAAGGTTACTGGCTTTCAATGCAAAAGTAGTCATAAAAAATTTTTGTTTATGCCCCCCCGAACCAAAATCCTGGCTACGCCTCTGCTACCCCTTTTAAGTGTTTGCTTTTTTATGCCTTGTTTATAATAATTATTTAATGTTTTTTGAGAAGCAAAATCCTATGTTCATTAGCAGACGTTGATTTTATCTTTTGTAAATTTTTTATTATAAAATTAGTTGTTGCTGAACAATAATGTATGGTTGCCAATATTTCAGAAGCATTCACAATTTTAAAATTTGTGATCTTGCTGTCAAATAAATATAATTAATGAAGTAATAATAAAGACTAAATGTGTCACTTATTTTTCTCGTTTTGTTCACTGAGATTTTTAATCCCACGATTTAATTTGCATTTTTCATTTTTCTATTCATGGGCGGTGACCATTTTCAGCAGCGTAACAAATTTATTTTCAGAGCAATCGGTATTTACGCATTATATTTCGAAAAACAACGCTTTATGGCAAACAATAGAATGGGCATGTCAAGCGCGCAGGTGGCATTTTTATACAACATATTTCAAACTTATATAATATTTAGTCCTATAATGTTCGTATACTTTGTCGTACTCGTACATTCGAACAGGTGGGACATTCAAACAGATGGGACATTCTAACAGGTGAGACATACGAAGAAATGGGATTTTCTGAGAGAATATATCGCATTTTGTGTCTTTATTTGGAAAAGTCGGACTTGCGAAGAGGTGGGACGTTCGAAGAAGTGGGACATTCGACCAGGTGGGATTTTTCTCTTAGTTAATTTTTATATTACATCACTTTGCGAACATCTGGGACATTCGAAGAAGTAGGACTATGCCAAGCAGAGTATAGCTGAATCGGTGTAGAATAATGTTCGCATGTTTACTATGGTGCGTAATAAGCACGTATCATTCTACGAACAAAATAGTACATTAAATCAAAAATAAAGCAATTATACTCAATGGGAATACTTCGATTTTCAACTTACAGCAGACACCAAATGTTTCAGTGAACGCGGATTGGTCTAATTTTGCATATTGTGAAGCCAGAATCAGATAATACATATGTAGCTTTGAATTTATTGAGGAGGTGAGTACTGCGTTTTTTGCTGATCTGCTTTTCTCCTATCAGCAGAGTGTAAAAGAACAAACCCGTTTTTCGACATTTTCGGAGGATTGTCTTTTTATAACTTTTTTATCTACTCTTGGTTATATGCTTCAACAAGGCCTCTGACATTTAACAGACATGCACGCAAACGCAGGCACAGGGAGTATTAAGCTTGCTCAACTAATAGAAATCAGGATTTTTGGTGAAAATGAGGCAAAATTAAGGCCGAAAATGGAAGAAAATAAAAAATTTCCGCAAAACTCCTGAGAAAAATTGACCACTAAATTGACATTGCTTCTAGGCTTCTGTGATTATTATTAGAGAAAGCTCTCTAATTGATCGCCCTACACAACGGCTGACTCTTCCTCAGACCAATCATACTGTGCATCAATGAACCTTATCTCGGCCTATAGTTTTATTTGCTGGGACATATTGAATAATCTGAACCAAATAGCTTGAAAGTCGATACTTTCAAGTTAGAAAAATATACGAAAAACGCTTAAACCTAAGTTATTCTCAGATATTTTGGAAAGCTGGAAATTATGCGATAGGCAGAGTGGTTAATCGACAAGCAAATTCGAGGTGGGGGTCAGCAGATTCACATGACCTCCCATTAAAAACGCGTAGACATGGACAGCCATTCTGTTTTTCACATAACCTCCCTATTTTCCAAAAAATAAGGAAGTCAAATATGATGATCGTTTCTCGGAAGTAACATAACTTACATACATATATCATCGTGGTTGATGATTAATATATTCAAAAATTTTATCGTTACAAATAGCGCAATTACGAAGAAAAAAGTCTTACCGCCAATCTCGGATTTATTTGCATACTTTAGCATCCTGTTTATTGCACGTCTGGTTTTACAATCCCCATCAATCAAGCAACCTAGAGAAAATATAAATTTTCAACACGAAAATTATATTTTCGGCAATATTCTACTCAGTCGAATAAAGGTGTTAGTGTTACTGATATGCAAAAAAATTGCGGTAACTAAGAACGTATATGTCGAGTAAATATACTAACAAATCAGTCCTATAAGTTCAAATAATTTAATTCCTTTGAATCCCAGGCACTCATAAAGTCGGGGTAGGGGGAAGATTCGGAGGGTTTCAACCGGGAAAAAAGTTCTTCAGGGCTTCCGCATTGCGAAATTTTTTTGACTCTCGCCAGAATTTTTGTCAGCAAAACTAAAATCGTGGAAAACGACCTATTTTGAACGATTTTAGCTAGTTTGTTTTGTTTAAAAGCGTCGAATTGTTCGACGCTGGGTTCTACAAGCCTGACAAGTACTAGTCAGACAAGTCTTCGGCTTCCATCAAAACCTTTTCGGACAAAGCACTGGAAAAAGTCCGTTTGACAAGGAAAACTTACTACTATACTAGTTAGCCATTCTAACATGTCAAGAAAAAATACACTCGTCGAAACTAGTGACATTTTAACAAGTGACAAGTGGAAATTAAGCTAGCTATTTGCTTTGACTATTGTTCAATTCAGCATTCAATGACACGAAATTCATCATATGTAAGGAAAAGCGTAAAAATCACGTATCAGTGCTTAATTCATGAAATTCTTCACCAATATTAATTTCAACTCGTAAATTTAGGTACATGTAAATCATGAATCGAAATTTTAAATTCATTCCTATCATTCGTAATCAGCTGTTAGATTCCTTAAACGTAATAAAATAACAATTAAAGAAAAGTTTATGGTCTAAACCACTTGATACAAATCTAAAACTTACTCAACAGAAGTTGTCTGATATCGTCTAAGATGATGAAACTCAATTTTACAAATTGTTGTACACATCAACGCAATGTAACTTTACGCATCACGAAAACTGACCCTGCGAAAGGATTACTTGTCGGACAAGTATTTCATTTTGACAAGAAGTTGTCAAAAATTACTAGTTTTGACAATTAAGTGATGGAACCCTAGTTTTTATGACTTGTCGCCACATTTAGGCGTGGTGGGGTCTGGGGGTCTGGCTGGACTCCCAGAATTCGATGGACCCCCAAACTCGAGAGATCCCCAGAATTGAACTTTCGGTGTTATTTTTGGGCAATTTTGTCCCATCGGACCCCCGGAATTATGTTGCCGCCCATTTATGCTTGTCAATAGTCAATAGTCAATTGTCACTTGTCAGATTTCGTTAACCGGGTCCTGAGCGAGCGACAATCAACCGATTTCGACTATATTTTTAGTGTTTTATTGAATTTATTCAAAATGTTTCACAGCTTCTTATCGTCTTGAAGAAAGAGAAAACCAAATGGACAAATGTCCGTTTTAGAAACATTTTTTGTGTTCATCTGACCCAGTATCCCTAAGCTGAGCATATTCGATTTCGATCAAAACATAAATTTTTTCGAAGACACTGAATAGAAATTTCAATAATTGTGCGTACGTATTATCATCGATCGAGCGTAAAAGTAACCTCGAAAATTGTATCAAAACTTTTGTCCACGATTTAGCAGTTTGCTTATTTGAGTTCATTATTTTTTTAATTTCGTTGAATTTTTTAAACAAAGGGCGTAGGTCAGGCAGGTGTCGAATTTGTTTAAAAATTTGCTGACAGGAGATACGTGCGGTCGTTTATTTTAATTAAATTAACCCTTCTTTTTAAACCTTTCTGCGTGTTATTTTTCGCACTTAAATTTTATTTATGTGTGTGTGTCGTTTGATTCGCTAGACCCTTATCACTTTATTTTGTTTATATTCTCTAATAAAGTCCTTGATTTTTGATTTTTCGCATAGAATATACTTACCATCTAAGCCTATTCCAAGTAGAGCACATTTGACTCGACTTCTTTGAATATGGCGTTTAGCATCAGAACAAGTAATATCGTGTAAAGCATGATTCGTCGTTGAATTTGAAGTGATTCTTCAACCCACGCTAAAAAAGAAAGTTTGGAATATAGAAAATGCAGGTCTCCCAAAATATGTACAGTGGTGTGCAAAAGTTTTGAGCCAAACAGTTTTATAATTGAATTGACTATCTAATGAACAATTGTATTGTTATTATTTTCTAATCGAAACTAGTGAAATACGAAAAGCTCAAATCATAGACTATCGTTTCTGTGATTGTAGCTCTGTTGCATAGCCTCATGCATTGGAAAATGTCGAAATAAGCCTCAAACCAATTCATCTTTTATGTATATTTGAATGACAAAAATAACACGGTAAACATTATTTTCTATACTTAAGCGTCCTTGCCGTGCATAAGACCTTTTGTTTTTCAAAAGTACAATAGTATGCAAGTTGTTCCAATTTAACAATGAAATATTGAGAAAACAAAGATTTTAACCGAATTTTATTGTGCACTGCATTGCGGCAGTGCAAGGTCCAGTGAATTCCATCCGTTAGCATTGCTCAAAATCGGCTAAGTCCATCGAAATTCCTAATGCTAACCTTACAACCGATTTTCGATTCGAAGTGATCGGAAATGCATAGCACTTTTTCTTTCTCAAGTTTTAAGTAGTACTCCTTCGATTATTAAACAAATTATTCATAAAATATACAGATGCTAACCGAGCAATTCGTAAGGCCCTCTATAGTGTACTACATTTCCAGAATGCAAAACGAATTATAATTTATCACTGTCTCTTGCACGAAGCAAACTCAGTTTTAGCTGCAGTCAGAAATGTTTATTTGCCGAATTATAGCATTATAACCTGTTAGCATAATTTCATGCAATATTAGGACGACCGCAGGTTGCTTCTAGCCCCTAATATTAAAATAAATCTTCTACTAGGCTCAAAACGGATTGCAGATTCAGATTCAGCTACAAAAACTAATTCACATCATTTCCACTATTGTTGTCAAGTGTGCACTGAAAAATCTCATTCAAAGAAAGCAGGTTTTTTACTTAGATCTAAATTACTACTGAACCGATTTTGATAAAACATATTGCGTTTAATAATAAATTTTAGTACGCAACTACTTTGCCGAAAAAAATTTGAATTTTATAAGTCTGCGGTGCTCCATGTTAAAAATAACAGCCGAAATCTGCTCATGCTCTCATTCACTATGTATTGTATATAAAAAGCTCATAATTGGCAAAATAGTTATGTCTTGGGTAAATTGAACCTACTTTGCTTTTTAGTGTATGTTTCTTGTTCTTGCGGGCTTAGCGTGTTAAACTTTTAACATGGGAGCAGCCATATTTAAAAAAATTACTGCAGGCTGTATCTGCTTAACTATTTCATGTTATTTAATGTTCAAGAACGTTTTAGAATGAGCAGAAAAATAGCTTTTAAATGATTACTCATTTATTTGATTTGGGTAGGTAGAAAAAAATTTCAATATGGTTGCTATTTTGATAAATGTATTGAAAAAAGTGTTTTTTACATAATTTGATCTATAAGGCCTTACCGTTTCAAGAAAGTTAGTAAGCTTTTCAACTTAGAAAATTGGAAAGATTCGATTTTCTGTTTAATGAGCTACGTCTAAAGTCATGAATCTGTACTGTCCTCTAGATTATAGCGTTTTAAGTGCAACATAATTCATGCAACGCTAAAAACAAAGTGAATTTTAAACATTGGCAAAATTTGACTCTGTTTTTACTCAAATACCGTAACAAACTTTGTAAAATACTTGTAGCTTCTTGCTCTGTTTGCGCAGGATGGCTCTAAACTTTTGTACACCACTGTATCTACATACTTTTGTACTCCAAAAAATGGCTGTTCTCGCAAAAACCTACTCCCTCCGAACAGAAATTTTATTTTTCAGAAAATTAAAACAATGCCGTCTTAAACCTTTTTAGGGACTACTTTTTAGCCCGAAGGTATCGATCGTTTAGCGTTTCGAATATCTAACTATATTTTTCATTAGTTTTTTTGAGGATCCAATATATTTCTATGTCCTGGACGAAAATAAATTGTGGGAAATGTCAAAAAAATTACATTTTTGTACGTGAATTTTTCGGTTTAAGCCGAAAAAAGCAGTGTAGACCACTCTATCGGATGCCTAACCAAAATTTCCATACAGCTAATTGTCCCGGTTGAGCTAAAAGCAGGCTTAAGCCGGTAAACCGCTCTGAGATCAGTTCTCGTGATTTGTCCTAAATGCGTGTTTACACTCAAAACAAAATTAAATATCTCGCCAATGAGGTCAGAAAACATATCTAAAACATAAATTTATTTTAATTATAAATTTGGATGCAAATTTATTCAAATTTCAAGATAAAAATACCATAATTAAGAGTATTTAGTCATATTTAAGCTCTTTTGTAGAAACGTATTCTTGTCAGCGTTTGGCCTTTATTTTGTCGTGTTTTCCTCAGAGATTTTCAGGTTTTTTTCCTTTTATGGTCTTGAAATGACTGTAGACGCATAGCACAATCGGTCAGGAGGAGCCAATCGGCTCTATAGCGGGCTGGGCAGCACTAAAATTCTGGGAGTAGGGGGTGCAAGATTTTCAAAGATCAAAAAATGGTCTTAAAAATGGCGGTGCGGCGAAAAAACACCATTTTTTAATGTTTGTTGTCAAGCAATATCCATTGGCATCAAAAATTGGGAAAAATTGAATTCTAGGGGGAGGGTAATTTGGTCGGGGTGTTCGGCCTTCTGGGGAGTGCACATCCCCAAACCTCCTCCCACGCGTAAATGTGCGGTTCTGAGGTTTTCGGCTAGAATCGTCTTGAAACTGGTCTAAATGCTTAAACAAAGGACATATGTTTACAGATTCTAAATAATTTATCCCGTTTATAACGAAATTTTTGATTTTCACTATTTTTATCTCTATTTTGCCTTGTTTTAACTCAGAAAATATTGCACTTGTTCGTTCAGAAAGAACTTCGGCCTTCATATTATTTTGGATATCTCGTCAAGACCGAATATGCACGTGGGCGCACGGGGGTCTAACTCCTCAGAATAAAAAAATGAAAAATTTCCTCGGGAATATGAGGCAAAATGAACGCTAGTGATAGATAAAAATTGAAACATTTATTCAAAAGTGCTTTAAATTGACCATAAACTGTCTAATAACGTAGTTTTAATGCTGTTTCGGCGCTTTTACCAGTTTCTGAGGTCATTTCGGCCCAAGAAAAGTTCAATTTTTGACACCCCCTCCTATATCGGCCAAGCTGTGCATCTACATGGTCATTATGACTCCAGTCAAACCCTATTGCAATGCGTGCCCGAATAAAACAATCTGAGTATGCACCTTATTGCCAAAGAAACTCATACTGAATTAGAATCACGTTAGCTACAAGTCATCGCTTACAGACTGACAGACTTACTGTAGCTGTCCTTCAGCCCGTAGAATGGGCAAAGTCAAGAAAATCACTACTAGCTACTCAACCAATTCTGCTAAAATAAAATGCATTCGATAGAAAATGTCGTTACTCATATATTTTGCTGAAAAATTGAAAAATAAAAAGCCTGGAAGTAGCAAAATTTTTGTGTCTTCTGATCGAGTTAAATTTGCTGGCCTAACTTTATAACTAGCCTTGCTTATTATTGCAGTTTCAGTGCTTTAATTTATAATGGTGGCCGCCATACTGCAAAATTATGCAGCATGCAAGCACAGTATATTTTACCGCCTTAAATCTATGTTTCAACCTTATTAAAAAGCGCAAGACACGAGCCTTCAAATGAATACTCACTCATTTGATATGGATAAGTAGAAAAAATTTTAACTTGGTTTTCGAGCTTGTTATAATATTGGAACAAAGTGTTTCTTATCAATTATGAATACGTATTCACTACCGCTTCTTGGTATCCACCATTTCTCCAGTAAATATTTAGAAAAGCACAAGTCTTTTCGAGTGAGCTGTGCTATAAGTAGCGACTCCGCAATTCTTCAGATCTTATGCCAAATATTTCATGCAATACTGTCGACAACGTGTTTTGGAGATAAACAGCGTTTTCAATAATTTTCAATATTCGCTCAAGCTATGTATTTCTTCGCGTATGAAAAAGTGCGTATAAAAGAAAGATGTCACACAAAGGTCATGAAAAGGAAATTTTCTAGGTATTATGACTTACGGATTATGACCCTGTCATGGGGCAATCGGTCATCTCATGTGCAATGGACGCTCGACGTCTATTCGCATAAAAAAGTAAAGAACGATACACAGATAAAGGCTTACCAAAGTTCTCTAGGGAATGTCGGCGGAATTATTTTGAAGTTGCAATTCAATAAGACGGATTCAGCAGTGCTGGATGTTGCGAGCTTGGCCCAATAGTGTTCGCTAATCGGTCGAAAATTTAAGGCGTACGAATGATGGTTCAAGCGGCTACTCGGGTATTTATACCTCGTTTTTGCAGCTAGAGTCTTTCTGATTCTGAAGACTACAACCAATGCTTCACTCAAAGCTCTATACTGTATAACATAAACTCAGCATTAAATGAACAAGCCTAGCCTCCAAAAAGCGCGAAAAGCTAACCGTGGGTGTCCGATGTTAGATTTTTCTTGGACGCGACTTCCCGCGGTGCTGAAATAAATCGTTTTGCGCGAAAACGAAAGATTATCGGCTTTTACGAACGAGAAATGTGTGAAAAGCTTTATAAAACTTGAGCAAGAAAACTTATTCTTACATCGATGATCAAGGCTTATGCGCTGCGCTTGTTTGCTCAACTTTTCGAATTCGACGCTCTAGATTGATGCATAAGATAGCTTGCTTTAATGCCATCATCATTCAATAGGTTATGAACATTCAATCGCTGGTAAGAGTCCTCGCTTAAAAAGTGTGAAAATCTTCTGAGGAACGGGCTTTCCTCCCAATGTGAACTTAAATATACATGCAGCTTGGCGCAAAGACATTCATCATATTTCTTCAATAATTTTTAATGCATAACACTCTAGCATTGCAGCCTTTTACATTTTACACAAAATTTATTCGACTTTAAGGCCCGAATGATAGAGCGTGGGTTAAACGTAACCTTATGTTAAAGTCGAGTAAAATTTGACAAAAATCTCGGGTTAAACTCTTTTTGGTACGACAGAAAGCGGTTTAACTTTAACCCAAGCTTAAAGTCGGCTGGTTAAACCTCGGTATGGCAGAAAGCGGGTTAAACAATCGGTGGGTTAAAAATTAAGAAATTAGTGCTGCGCTGTTTCAAACTGAGAGCAAATAGGAAAACCAGGGCCCACGCTATTGGTCAAAGCAATTTCAAAAGCTCGACTCATTTCGAACGTATTATACCAAGAGTGGTCACATCACATTGTTTCGATGCTAATTCAGATTGAGGGACTTCTTATTTCATTTTTAATTTTTCTCTTCATTTTACGTCTTTACTAATTATATTTATTATTTTGTCTGATTTTAATTTTCTTATTTCCATCACATATATGTACATACTACGCAATGTTTGACGATTACTACATATTACATAACATGGTCATTGAACGGTTCGCAATAAGTAGAATATGATTCAGCAATTCAAATGAACATTGATTGCCCTTGATACATCTTCGGCATGCATTATACGCGCCAAAATCTCATAGTGTCTCGTCTTAAACACGATTGATCTTGTCTTTTATAACTTTATCATGTTGAACTATAACAGAAGTGCTTAAATTTTTCTAAGAAAGTGTGATTCTCCATAGGTAGTTGCTTTCTGAAAAAATCTAAAACCACTTCTCCAAAAAATCAGTTTGCCGCTCTACTGTTGCTATCTTTCTATAATACCTGTGGCAGGCTGTTCGTAATTCCGCTCTAATTTTTATTTGTCTTTTCCAAATTTACGCTGAATTTTTTAGTTATCTCAATTGTCTACAACAAACCGATAAAAATTTTATCGAAACTATAAAAAATGACAATTAAAATTTAAAATAAGATAGCAAATTCATTTTGAAGGCGTTCATGCTTCCTCTAGAAACCGGTCAAGGACGAATTCAAGGCTATGACGGTCCTTCCCACGAAATCCGCGCTTGACTGCTAATTATTAGGCACAAAGCGCCAAAAATTTTGGCGATATTTCGCTAAAAAATAAAGAGGGAAATGAATGAAAGACGCATTTTAAATTCCGAGTGCCCCTATATCCACCCTGGATACCGAATCGCATATGCCAGATCTATTATTTATCGTGAAACGTCGAATATTCTCACAGTTCACGCTTTCTTGCTTGAATCCGGGCATTGTTAGATAATGAATCCATAGCTATCGTGAAAGATAAAATGTCTCAATTTTTAGCATTTTATTCTCGTTTATGCAATTTTTAGCTTAGTTAGAAACAGTAGCGTAGCTGGCCTACAAAAATTTTGAAGTTGTATATCTCAACAACTACTTGTAAGCGAAAATAATTTTTAGCTCTTGTTGGTGAGATCTACGCATCTAGGAAGAGAAAAAATGTTAAATAGTTCAAGTTGATTTCAATTTAATTAAACAAATATGTTGCACAGAAGTAAATATGGCACAAAGTGCTCAAAAATTTTGGGTGTATGCTAAAATCTATTTCAGCGGTCTTTCAGACACCAGATAAGAGTCCCTCAAAAACCTACTCGAGGAAAAGTACCACATTTAAAGAGCTACGCGAGGAATTTGACCGTGTTTGTGTAAACTCAATACGGAGTTAGTTCTGGCGGTACAAAGTGTACACTCAGGTAGTGGACGAAAAAAGCACGTTTTTACCTTCTTTTACTTTTGCCGACCAATCCGGTTTCAAATTGGGACGTGCGAAGTATGATAAAAATAACGTATGTCTGAGGGATTACAGATCCCTTCTGGACATCTTCAGACTCAATGTTTTTTATGTAAGTTTTCTGTATATAATCCTGCCTACTTTATGTGCTTCATTTGGACTTTTGCGCCTCATAAAACACGTTATATCTCGTAATATAATTTTTTGGCACGAATCCGGCACTGTCCGGCATCGTCCGGCACGCTCTGACTTCTCCCACTCGATTGATACAAAAAATCGTGTCGGACGGAATGAAGCATTTTTGCCGGATTGGACGGACAAGTTGAATTGATTCAACTTTGTTCCACCCGGCACGCATAATGCATAAAACAGCGTAAAAATCAATATTTCCAGCTGAATTTACTGGTGCGGCTCATTTGTTTAGTAATAATTGCTATTCTATTAGGGCTATTAAATTTTAATTATTTAATTTTAATCAAGAGTGTTCAAATTTTTCCGGAGTACTCATTAATGACATTTACTGATTCTGTTCACGCTCTAAAAATACTTATGTTTACGTCAGAGAAATAGCTTTTGAATAGAACAAAGAGATTGGAAAAAGGAAAAATCTGGAAATTATTCAAGCGTATTAGAAAGACCGTTAGAATAGATTTTCGCATGCTTTTGAGCTGATAGGCCCAGAATTTTCGGGCGCTTTCAAAAAATTATTTTTATTTTTTCAATTTATTTCTTCATCAATAATTAGAAGTCGCTGAGAAACGCTCAAATATACCAGTATTTTTATCTGTCTAAAAGTATTTGTTGAGTTATTTGACTTAAAATTTTAGTCCCCCCAAATTGAGAAGGCCAGCTACGCTACTGCACATGCATGTCTGGCTTGAAGCCCTGCTCAAGAATCTGACAGATCCCCAAAAAGTCAATAGACCCCAGAATTGAATTTTCGGTACCTAGTAATTTTTGTATGTTATACATTTACAACATATTTATAGCATACATACAAAACATACATTTATAACATATATGTATTTATATAAGCAAAAGACATTTATCATATTTTTCTCAAAATTTTTCGATCTACAAAACAGCTCTGGTCTTGAATCTTTCGCAGATGATGCGAATTCCATTTGGCTATAAATCTGCGAACTTCTGTTGAACATTTTCACGTCTGTGTTGAGGCATTAATTTTGTGGGAAGGTTTTTTATTCTCCTTTTTGAATTCAAACAATCATAAAGACGGATCGTAGTTTTTATATATCGTTCCATATAAAACGGGACTATGTAATAAAAAAATGTAAGAAAGGGAATAAAATTGAGTGAAACAAATAAATTTTGCAATGTTATCATCTGTATAATATGATCCCTTTCAATTTTCTTTATTTACAGCTAAAATTATCAAATCTTCTTCAGAGAAAAAGATAATATAAACCGAATGCTCCATGTCCACTTCTGAAGCCCAGACAAAGAAATTCGGGGACGCTACGCTTGATAAAATTTATTTTTTTATAAGTTTGCATAGTTTTATTATGCAAGGATGGTCAGAAAACGCTAGAAAATAATTTTTTCTAGAAAAATTAATTTTCTAGGAAAATGCTGAAAAAATATATACATTCTATCAATACTCTTAAATTACGTGCATTATGTAAAATACACTTTTCTCTGATTATTCATTTTTTATTGTTTTTCATGGGGCTTCGTTATTCACTAACTAACTCGTAGGAACAATTGATCTTATCCCTTTTCATTTTTTCCCTTTAGAATTATAAAAATGCTCAAACTTTCTAAAAAGTTTGATTTCCACTAATTATTTTCTGAAAAAATTTAAAACGTCATTTTTTTAAAAAATCATAATAAATCGCTGTACTGTTCCGATCTGATTACATAACTGCAGCATAATATCATGGGTTAAGGTAGGTACGGTAAGCTGTTATAAGTTCCGCGCTAATTTTTACTTGTCTACCCCAAATTTAAACTAATTTATAGTTTTTTCGATAATAAACGATAAAACGATAAAAGTAGTATTAAAACTGTAAATAATTGTAAATAAATAAATAAGATATTAAATTCATTTTCGACGTATACACATAATCTTTAGTAACCGGTCAAGGGCAAATTCAATGGGATGACAGGGAGAGGCCGCCCTAACACAAACCCGGCAATTAAATATCAAATTCCTTAAAATAAGGTTCAGCACCGTGAGCTGTAACTAGTGATGTAAAAGATCATCTGGATCTGATCTTTTTATCCAGATTCAGATCCAGATCCAGATCATCTGGATCTGGATCTGGTTATTTTCTGATCTGGTTATCTGATCTGGATCTGGATCTGCCAGAAAATCAGAACCCAATCTTTATCTGGATCTGGATCTGTTTAGTCAAATTATATCTGGTTAAACAGATCAGAAATTTATTTTTGCACGATGGTACTCTTTCTGTTTTACTATTCACTGTAGGCAGGTCATCTAATTAGTTGTAACCTTACATGCACGGATTGTATCTCAACATCCCCACCAGTCTCCAACAGCCCCACCGTCCCAACAGCCCCACCATCCCAACAGCCCCACCAATAATCCTGACAGCCCCACTAGTCCTAACAGCCCCACCATCCCAACAGCCCAACCAATAATCCCTACAGCCACACCAATCCCAACAGCCCCACCAATCCCAACAGCCCTACAAATCCCAACAGTCCCATCGTCCCAACAACCCCACCATTCCAACAGCCCCACCGTCTTAACAGCCCCACCAGTCCCACGAGCCCCATCAATCCCTAGCATTCCCACCGTTCCAGCAGTCCTACCGTTCCAACAGTCGCACTGTCCTAAGCACACATTAGCGTGAGGGGACGGGATGTTTAGAGTTTAACCCCCCAACCCGAAATTCTGGAAATCCCCCCAATTATGTTAGACCCCCAGAATTCTATTTTTAGCACATTTTTTGGTCACTTCAACCCACCAGACCCAAAGAATTTGTTCGCTGCCAATGTTGTTTCCAACTGCCTCACCGTTATAATCATAGATGCACAGCACGCCCGGTCTGGAGAATGAGTTTTCAGCCAAAAATTGACTTCAAAACTGGTATGAATGTTAAAATAGCGTTAAAACTACGCTAATCCACATTTTCTGGCTATTTTGAAGCAGATTAGCATGAAAGTTTTGATTTTCATTTAATTTTAACACTTATCTTTCCTTTTTTCACTAGAATCTTTTTCATTTTTTTCGTGGCAGTGCAGAGTAGACCATAATGAGCAGGAATACAATCTTGCAAGTTGACTTGAATGAGGCAAAATCCTAGATTGCGCACAAATGCTGAGGCTTCAATTGTGGAAGGTCTATCAGTTTCTCAGGTAGACTTATTCTAAAAATGTAAACCTGCACACTCGTTTATGGTCTTGATGGAATATACAAATTCGGAAAACAATCAAAAAAATATCTTTCATACAAAAATTAGTATTGCCTGATTATATTATATTGTATAATAGCAATTGCAGTAATGGTGAGGCTGGTGGGATTACTGGTAGGGCTGCTGGGACGGTGAGGCTGTTGGGATTGGTAGGGCTGTTGGGATTATTGGTGGGCTGTTGGAATGGTGGGGCTGTTGGGACTGGTGGGGCTGTTGAGACGGGTGGGACTGTTGGGATTTTCGGTGGGGCTGTTGAAACGGTGGGGCTGTTGGGACTGGTGGGGCTGTTGGGACTGGTGGGGCTGTTGGGACTGGTGGGGCTGTTGGGACTGGTTGGGCTGTTGATACATCACCATACGTGGGCAGCAAGAAAATTCTGAGGGAAGGGGGGGGTGCAAGATTTTTCAAAGGTCAAAAAATTGCCTTAAAAATGGTAATATGGCGGAAAAACAACATTTTTCGACGTTTCTTATCGAGCACTATCCATTGGCATCAAAAAATTGCGAAAAAAACGAAAAAAAATTAAAATTGAATTCTGGGGGGTATTTTGATTTCTGGGGGGTATTTTGGTTTCTCGAGGGGGTGCATACCCCCAAACCAGTGATCGACCGGGCTCAAAAAATACCGGGCCCGGTCCCGGACCCGGGCTTTGCTGCCGGGCTTGGTACCGGGCCCGGGCTCATATACTAACAACATGCCTTGATTCCAATATAATGCTATGCATAAGATACATATTTAGACCGATTTTACATTTGTTATTTGTCAAACGCAAGGCTTACTGCTGTATCAAGAAGATTTTTGAATCCTAGCTGTGTTAATTATTCAATCTTTCTAAAAATAAATTAAGTTAGCAAGGATTTTGGTAGCATTATTCAAGCAAGAACAACGTTTTTAATACAATAGCGCGCAATTCCATTATTAAAATGCACGTGCAACTAAACACGGTTTGAAAGAGCACACGGTTTCATGTAGATATTTAAAGGAAATTGAGCATTAAATTTATGCATTCAGACATAACAGCGACTATGATATGGTCGGATAGAAGATATGCTGTTTGGATTTTAGAACTCAAACTATAGCGTACATTGACGTCAATTGAAATTGTGTAGTGTATAGGATAGGACACGTACTGAAGCCATAGGCGTAGCCAGGGGGCGTTGGGGGCATATGCCCCCCCAGAAATTTTTCAGAAATTTTGTTGATTTTTCGAGTGTAATAATTGTGACCAGAAAATTGAGTACAAAAAGGCAAAAACGTCAAAAATTTTCCGGCGCTTCGCGCCGAGTCTTTATTATTTTTATTGTTGCTTTGTTTGTCTTTCTTTACAAGGACAGGACACATAATCCTATTTTAAATGAAAGGAATGGCCAAATTTTCTTATGTTTTTGCGCATTTTCTGTTTTCTGAATTATATCTTGTTAATAAGAAGGCCACAAATGGGCCTGAAAACGATAAGCACAAAATTGTCATTGATACATCTTTTTTATATCTTATTGGCAGCACCCTTTGCTGAGCTTTATACTTAGCAGAGGTCGTAAAGCGCATTTCAGCTCAGAAATCTTGTACAATGTAGGACTTCATCCATTTTAAGTGTTTTGGGCTTAATTTAGAACCGAGATTTGGCCGATTTTGCGAAAATTTTAGCGATAGTATTTAACATTAAAATGCTTTTTTTACAAAATTTTCTAGGGGGCGATTGAGCGCGCCACCGCAGCCCCCCCCCGCCGTAAAATCTCGTTGTACATGTGCAGCGAGAGTTTTGGGAGTACGAAAAGGAAAAAGGGTTCGCCGAAATCAATTTGTCTGTTCTGTATGATTTTAGCGGTACAAATTGTGTTTAAAGAGCTAAAACGTCAAAATTTTTTGGCGCTTTATAAAGTTGTCAATTAAAGCTGTTGTAATAATTTTTACATTTTTCATGCCTCAATTTCATGCCCATTGGTAAAAGTCTAAACTTGTGAGTTTTTACTTTTTAAGCTATTTTTACTTATATCATTTTTATGTAAATCTTTCTTTTTGTAAAGCTTCAGCATTGCGTTTAATAGCCTAAATCAGGCAAAATAACACAGAATATTAGTATTCACAGGCTACAAAATGTTAAGGACAGTAAAAGATTACTAAATTTCTTGGTGCTTTGCGCCTCTTATGATTTCCGAACTGTTTGTCAATAGACCGTAAATTCTACATGAAAACGGTAAAAATTTCAAGAATTTCCGGCGTTTCGCGCTGATTAACATTTTTGCATTTCTGATTGTGAGAAACCCATAAATTAGCTAGGCTACACTACTAAAGGTCGAAAAACTCAATTTTATTATAGGTACATAACTTACTAATATTCAATGCAAAATTAGTCAAAAAATTTTTTTGTGTATGCCCCCTCGAACCAAAATCCTGGCTACGCCTCTGATTGAAGCGTTGTATAGAAGATGAATGCACATATCACATGAAGTTGACAAGTATATGATAAAATGCAGGTGGGCAGAAGTAGGGCTAATGGATTTAAATAGAATCACAGGCTAGCAAATTCGTAAGAAATACGGACAAGAGCTGAAATAGTAACCATCTAAAATATTAACGATAATTATTGGAGGCCCGGTTGAGGCCCGGTGGTTTTCAGCCGGGCCCGGGCCCGGGCCCGGGCCTGCTACGACCGGCCGGGCCCGGTCCGGGCCCGGGTACCCGGTCGATCACTGCCCCAAACCCCCCACTCCCAGGTGTGGACATCACCCATGCACACGGGGGTGGGGGAGGGATCTGCTGGGGATTTTGACCCCCTCCCCTAGATCCGTGCTGACCGCCCCCTCCCCTTCAGAATGGCAAAGAAGTGCTGCTGACCCCCCATAATTTTTTTCGGTTTTAGAAAAATTTTTAAAGCTCTGAGCTCTGCAGAAAAGTAACTTAAAGGATAAAGATGTATTGAAGCTTGTTTTTTCACATAAATTATCATCAGAATTGACCTTTGAGAGACTTTTTCCCTAAAAATAAGAAAATTTTGACATTTTTCGAAAAATTTTTTTTATAAAAATTGTTTCAGTGGATGCGTGACATCGAGAAACATCTAAAAACCATGTTTTTAGTGCCCATGGGCCATTTTTATCGCTTCTTCTGATGTTTGAAAAAAATTTGACCTTGACCCCCAGAATTTCTATGCTGTACAGTACATGTATAGTTTTAGTAGGTGCATCTGACATTTTTCATGAATTTTAACAGAGTTTTTCTTTGTTGAATTGAAATCAAGCAGCTTTCTTCATAGTATTGCATTTTGTGTTGTTAGGTAATGTATCGTTTGTTATTTGACAGTGATATCCCTCTATCCTTTCTTTCTTACAAGCAATCGAAAGAAGCATTTGTTTCTCCTATTTAACCACAATGTTGTCAAATTCCAGGCATCTCACGTTCTGTGAAAATTTAATGCCGTTTTGTTTATAAAGTTGTCAATTAAAGCTGTTGTAATAATTTTTACATTTTTCATGCCTCAATTTCATGCCCATTGGTAAAAGTCTAAACTTGTGAGTTTTTACTTTTTAAGCTATTTTTACTTATATCATTTTTATGTAAATGCTCTAAAATGCAAATTTTTCTCGGCTCTGCCCCAGCAGACCCCTCTAGGGACTGTTATATTAGTCCTGCCACCCGAGACCCCCCAATCCACGTGGGCTTGGGCGCTTTATGCACTGCTTTTTAACAATACAAATTGCTGCACAAAAAATATTTTTATCTGGATCTGTATCTGGATCTTTTTAAATTTTGATCTGGAAAAACGATCTGGATCTGGATCTGGTTATTTTCTGATCTGGTTATCTGATCTGGATCTGGATCTGCCAGAAAATCTGAGCCCGATCTTTATCTGGATCTGGATCTGGGTAAAAATCTGGATCTTTTACATCACTAGCTGTAACATGGTTTAATTTAATTTATATCAAATAATTACTACCTACTCTGTTTCTTA
Organism: Mermis nigrescens; assembly: GCA_036768485.1. Taxonomy (NCBI): domain Eukaryota; kingdom Metazoa; phylum Nematoda; class Enoplea; order Mermithida; family Mermithidae; genus Mermis; species Mermis nigrescens. The sequence continues at coordinate 28,631,691 of JAVLUZ010000154.1, read as the reverse complement.
CGTGTTTTGGATGATTTTAAAGTTTTCCTTCAAGAGTTTCCTCAATAATTAAACCTTTTTGCATTTTTTTCGCAAGATATGCGTGCAGATAAGTAGGTATGACACGTAAGCTTGAGAGAAAACGACACGTGGCAAGTTATGCACTTTGTGCATCGTTTTCATGCGTCGTTTTCGAAAAGTTGAGCAAACAAGCTCAATGATAAGCCTTGACTGTTGGTATACTATGTAAGCCTAGGTCTTTCTATGCGGGTTATACGAAAGCTTTTCATTTTCCATGCATAAGGAAGTCCGATTTTCGGGCTGCTCTTGCGAAAATGATTGAACTATACAAAGCGGGAGGCCGAGTTTATGACCGATAGTCGCCGGACACCCAATGTTGTAGCATTCCGATGTTTGACGTGCCTTTTGTAGGCCGATTGCACAGAAATGTAGATTGCAAAACTTTCTTTTAGTAAAACTGATTTTGCATCATAGCTAGGCATTCCTCTTAGAAGCTTATTCGTTAAGCTGAGAAATTAAGCGGCGAGTACGGTAGGATACTGAATGGGCATTAAGCTGCTAAAATGCGTCGTTCCAAACGCTTACGTCGTTTTCGGTGTTCCGTGAACGACTCTTGTAATTTAAAATGAAACATCAAAAAAGCTACAAAAAATCGTAGTTTAAGACAGTTCTATAAAATGAGCATAAAATTGTGTACCTATTTGCCGATAGATTCCGACTATTTTGCAATTGTTGGAAATTCTTATCCACGAAGTATAAAAATGTAGCTTTCCTTAAGGCAGCCTACACACGGCAGACATATTGAAAATTTTCTTCTTATCATCCAAATCAAACAAACCAACAGCCATTTAAAAAGCACTTTTTTGCACTTTCCACAATATGCTTAAACGTTAATTTGTATAAATTGTTAGAAGCTATACATTAAAATATTATTTTTTGATATGGCTGCCTTCATGACGAACTTGTATCGAACAGACTGCTAGAATGAAGAAATCTTGTTGAAGCGCGCTTACTATGTGAGAAAGCCGTCTGAAGACAACTATTTTTACACCTTAAAGGTGTGAAACCTTTTTGGAACGCCGGTGATTTAAAACACATTTATCACTGTTGTATTATTGTTTCACTGAAGTATAGTAAGCCTTCAAATGTAAATTTTGCCGTATATAGTGCAAATGATATACACTATCCAATTTCACACATATATAAGTTACGCCTGGAATCACTTGGTGAAAATATGGCAAAATTAAGATCGATAATAGTGAAAACTAATATCTTTCTGTAGTAGTTCTCAAAATCGACCAAAACTGTTGATTTTGTAGTTTTCACGCTATTTTAAGATTCACACAATAAAAATTCAAAAAATATCAAAATTTAAAAAAGAAAATAAATGGAAAAATCAATCTTAAATACGTGTACATAAGGTAAATCATCACCTAAAGAAACCGATTAAAGGGCGAATTCTCACGGGTAAGGTGGAAGGAGTCCGACCTCACAAGAACATGGCAGCAACATAAATGTACAATCAATTTATTCAAATAAGGCTCATCATAGGTAGCGCGATATCGCTACCTATGATATATTTGGCCATCCTTTTTCTTATATGTTTATCACAGCGAGTGCGAATTTTGTGTCCCCCCTCACAGCAACTACGGCACAAACCATGGAGGTGCGGTTTTTTTTAAACGATAGATAATTAAAAAACTCGATGTACCATTTTTTGTTTACACTCAATACCGAGTTAGCAATGAGTGTGTAAAGTGCTAACCGAAAAATCAAATAATTTGCGGAGGGCCAATCTTTTTTTTTAAAATTGCCCCAGAGCTGTAGATTACGAATCTGCCATTAAAATTTCTTCACACTCAATGGTTGTTGCACAAAAATGTAAAGTATACGGTTTTTTTACTCTTTGCGTGTTTTCAGCTTATCTAACTCCATTTTGGTTCCTGTGCAGTCCAAGTGGTTTTACAATGTAGAGGGTTACAAAATTTCGAGGAACAATTTTTTCTCTTTTTATGCGAAATTCCTTGAGCTGTGATCATTTTAGTGTAAAGGGGTCCAGACGAAAAACGAAATTTTTCCAGCTACTCTTCTAACTAGGCGGAACATGCTAATCATGCTTAAAATGTGCCCTGACCTTAGCGTTACAGACCCTAGTTTATTTTGCTTCTATACACCCAATATTGCGGTATTAGCACAAGTGTAAAGTTTACACCGAGAAGCATTTTTTCGCCTAGAACATTGGGTATCAAACAATCAGCGGAGGGCCAATTTTATTTTTAAAAATGTTGCCGCCAAGTTGTAGATTACGAATATGACCTTAAAATTTCTTTACATTCAATGGTTGTTGCACAAAAGTGTAAAGTATACGGGTTTTTTACTCTTTGCGTGTTTTCAGCTTATCTAACTCAATTTTGGTTTCTGTTTAAGTAGTTAACCGGGTAGCCCTGGACACAATGTTATAACATAGCCTGTGCTTTAGCATAGGCGGGCGGGCCCAAACTTGCTACCTGGGGTGGGGCCAGGTAGCAATGCAATAGCATAGGCAGTGATGAAGAATAGATAGGTGTGTCCCTATGCCTGAGGGAAGGGGCCTTGACCTGCCTAAATGAGTTTCCCGGGAAACTATGATTATCGATTTTTTTAGGGCAAAGGCTTTCTTAAGCCTAGGTGATGGTGCCCCAAGCCTGGGGAGCGTTCCCATAAGCCTAAGCGATTCTGTGGAGGTGGTCTAAAGGTCGCTAAGGCCTACCCGTAGGGAGGGGAGGTGGCACAAGAAGAGCAGTCCTAGGAAATGAGGAGTTTCCCGGGAAACTTTGATTATTGATTGATTTTATCGATTTTGTAGTTAGTCAAGAACCAGCGGTCGGATCGGGCTCAAATTTGCAGATTTGTTGAGTATATGTTAGGTATCCTATGTACAAACTTTTAGCACGCAGCCTACAGTATACCGGTTTACTTTACACTTTCTCGTATAGCACTATATTCCAAGAATCACTAGCCGGATCTTGTTCAAATTTACAGGATATGATGTATATAGGCAAGGCATGCTATGTACTGAATTTCAGCGCGCAGTCTACAGTATACCAGTTTACTTTACACTTTCTCGTATAACACTATATTCCAAGAACTGCTAGCCGGATTTTGTTTAAATTTTCAGGATATGATATATAAACCTTAGCTGTGCTACGTACAAAATTTTATTGCGCAGCATACTGTATACTAATTTTTTATTTACACTGTCTTTACAATGCTTGATTTTCTTAGCAGTACTTGTCTAATGATGCCATTAGGGGTTGTTTTTGCCCAAAAATAAGCAACCAGAATAGGCAAACATTGCTCAAATTTGATTATCATGCTATTTTGAGCTTTTCAAAGTTTATCAAAAAACACCTAAAAAAGGGCGATCTTTGCCTGCTGTTAAACTTGTGGGAATTTTTAAACCCTGAGCTAGGGTTTATTTTACAATCCTCCACACAAAATTCATTAATGAACACGTAACTTCATCCATGTCATCAGTATTGATCTAAAAATTAGCAAGGTTTGGAATATTTTTTGAAAAGTTTGGGATATTTTTTGTAAAGTTTGGAATATTTTTTGCAGAATTTGGAATATGTTTTGCTAAAGGTTGAAAAATTCTTTGTAAAGTTTGGAAATTTTTTTGTAAAGTTTGGAATATTTTTTGTAAAGTTTGGAATATTTTTTGGTAAAGTTTGGAATGTTTTTTGTAAAGTTTGAAATATTTTTTGTAAAGTTTGGAATGTTTTTTGTAAAGTTCGGAATATTTTTTGTAAAGTTTGGAATTTTTTTGTCAAATTTAGGAATTTTTTGTAAAGTGTCAAATTTTATGTATCTGATCTGCATTTCTCAAGCATCATTGACACTATTTTATATGCCCTGTGCAACTCATGCTCCTGTTTTGCACCTGTAAGGATTGATTTTCCGCTTGTGAACAATATAAAGGTCACATTGCGAAATTTTTAGACTAATCCATGAAACACTTCTACTTCATACATGCATTTCCTTGTCGTCAGTTCATAAAATTTGCAAAGATTAATGCGGACCCCTAAATATGCCAAACCCGCAAACATATGAGTTTTCACCTTTAAATCATCCCTTTTAGCATTTAATGCATTAACACGCCCAGAAAAGGGCGATCTATGCCTGCTGTTTAACTAGGGGAAATTCTTAAGTCCTGAGGCTAGGTTTTACTTTGCAAACCTTCACACATAAACGATTGATGAATACATAACTAACCACTAAAGCTGTTCAAGTTGCATACCTATGAAGGTGAAGTTATTGCACATAAAGGCGACAAGCTAAAGTATAGCTTGAAGGCTGCGTATCTGCAAGAATAAACATGAAAAAGAGCAAATAATCCAAAAGTACTGAATTTTGTAAATATAATTTCCTAAAATTCAACAAATTTCATGCAGAGTTAAGGAATCGTCTGATTAGGAGATTTTAGGTATGCTTGATTTTTTACAATTGCTTATGTAAACACATGATTCTATTGATTAAACTTAAAGAACAAGTGTTTGTGATTTCCGTCTTATTGGTATAATTGGAAATTGCTTTTAAAATAGTATTTGTTAAATACAATAGAAGAATAAGTGCTACACGAGTTTTAATCGTTTTTGTATAAGGCTCTTGAGAGTTATATTTTCTCAACATGCTAACAATATTTTTGATATAAGTGAACAAATTTTTGTATTTTTTGGAAATTTTTTGTAAAGTTTGGAAAAAATTTTGTAAAGTTTGGAAACTTTTTTTTGTAAAGTTTGGAAAATTTTTTGTAAAGTTTGGAAAATTTTTTGCAGAGTTTAGAATTAATTTTGTGTGCTTAAGCATAGGACTTTTGCAGAGTTTGAAAATTTTTTTGCAAAGTTTGGAAACTTTTTTGTAAAGTTTGGAAACTTTTTTGTAAAGTTTGGAAATTTTGTTGTAAAGTTTGGAACATTTTTTGTAAGGTTTGGAATATTATTTGTGGAAGTCGGAACAGAACTTGTAAAATTTAAAACAAAGCTTGTAAAAGTCTTAAGAAAGTTTTATAAATGTTCAGATATCCGAATTCAGCCATAATTAAAGGGGTATATCTGCCCATATTGCATCCAAAAATCCTTGTTTTTATTGCCTTAGTTAATAAGGCAAGTTTCAGAGATAAACATAATACATATACTGTTAGGCATCCGAACAGAAATTTGTATTTATGAGGCTGCGTTATCTGCCTTATTGGGAAGGTGTAGCATGATTTAAAGCTAGTATTGCACTGTGCGCTTAAAATTTTGCGTGTTAATTGATAACGAGCATGATAAAGCTAGCCTAAACACACACCAAATGTGCCAGAAATACTCATATTATATACACAAAAGTATTCAAATTCCACACTTTATTGTGATAGCGTGTGCTGCAAGAGTTAGATTACTTGCATTAAAACCTGCAACATTAAGTGAGAAATTTAGCAACATGACAAGCATCAGGCTGTATGCTTTTTGTCAGTATCGTAAAAAATATCATCTTAGTACAAGTTTTATTCTTTATGGCATAGTTTCCCAATGTCCAAACTTCAGGGAAAGAGATACAGTCCTTATATTTGAGACCGCTAATTTAGTATTTTTGGTTATACAAAATCTCATAGTGCAGAAAACCGCAATTCTTTTTATCAGTTCTGTTTACTATTCTTATCATCTTTATTGATCGAAAATATAAGAATTTTGTCGCTAATATAGATTAATCAGTTCATTTTAACTTCATTCTAGGAATTTTATGGGTAAAAACAGAACTCATGTACTACTTGGTGTGAAAGTTTGCTAAAAGCATACAGAAAAGTACTACTTGGCGTTAAATTTCGCTAAAATCGTCTAACAGTGTTTAGCCCTGAGGAAGGGGGATTCCCCCTCGTTCTATAGAGAGGTGTGCTGCATAGTGTATTGCCAGGTTCTGATAGGCACACAAAAAATAATGTAGACAAGCATTTATCTGCAGAATATATGTAAAAATGGCGTTTATGTAGGCCAGTGAAACAAAACATCAGCAAAGGAAGTAGAGATTTGCTGGACTGCCTTTTAGCCAGGGTTGCGGGAGCATAGTGCTTGCCAAGGTATATCATACCATATATGTACTGACTTGACATGCAACAAATAACAAAATACTGTGTCTCAATATACTCACTATGATGTACTCATTGACATTCTTGATTTTAAGCTGTTCGGAAACACATGCATCTCATTGACTCATTTGGCGCACATAGCCTGTTTGTGTATCTGTTATTATCATTAATTATACTGATATATTGATATACTAGTTGGTAAAAAACTGGTCAGTGCATACTGTGTAATACTAATTGTATCAATCAACATTGTGGAGGGGTCGTGTATAGCACATTTGAATGAAATCAAAGGATTTTTCTGTTATGCTATATGTCCTGTAACATTGAATGACATTTATACAGAAAATGTATCAGCATTAGGTTTTGTGCACAATCCAACTAATACTTTAAAGCTGCACCCCAGAACTCAGTGCATTTAGGAACCATAACATGATGAGAATCAAAATTTTCAGCTTGGGTATAAACTCAATGATCAAAGTTTTAAAGGTATTGTTGACATATTTGTGTAACACAGCCTACTGGGAAACCTTGTTTAAAAAAAATTACCTTAAATATGAAGAAAAATCAGTGTGCTGCAAAAAAAACAACAACATAATTCCCTATGTTATTTTTCTCACAAGCAGGCTACAATGCGCATGCCTGCATACATGAGCAGCCCTGCTTGCCTGAAATCGAATTATATTAGCTTATACCCACCTATCAAGAACAGGTATAGCTTACAACTAATCATCCTGAATGATCCAAATATGCGCTTATCAGGGGGTGCTGATAGTGTTATCTATTTTTATTAGTATTATTGCTTACAGCACAAATTCTTAGCATCACATATAGAATGCTGTATAGAAGGAAAAGATTAATTTTGCTTAATGGAAGGCTGTGCCTATCAGTACCAGGCAATACACTATGCAGCACACCTCTCTATAGGGGCGAGGGAATCCCCCTTCCTCAGGGTTAAACACTGTTAGACGATTTTAGCGGAATTTAATGCCAAGTAGTCCTTTTCTGTATGCTTTTAGCAAACTTTCACACCAAGTAGTACATGAGTTCTGTTTTTACCCATAAAATTCCTAGAAAAGTTAAAATGACCTGATTAATCTATATTAGCGACAAAATTCTTATATTTTCGATTAATAAAGATGATAAGAATAGTAAATAGAACTGAAAAAAAGAATTGCGGTTTTCTGCACTATGAGATTTTGTATAACCAAAAATACTAAATTAGCGGTCTCAAATATAAGGACTGTATCCCTTTCCCTGAAGTTTGGACCTTGGGAAACTATGCCATAAAGAAAAAAATTTGTACTAAGATGATATTTTTTACGATACTGACAAAAAGCATACAGCCTGATGCTTGTCATGTTGCTACATTTCTCACTTAATGTTGCAGGTTTTAATGCAAGTAATCTAACTCTTGCAGCACACGCTATCACAATAAAGTGTGGAATTTTGACTACTTTTGTGTATATAATATGAGTATTTCTGGCACATTTGGTGTGTGTTTAGGCTAGCTTTATCATGCTCGTTATCAATTACCACGCAAAATTTTAAGCGCACAGTGCAATACTAGCTTTAAATCATGCTACACCTTCCCAATTAGGCATATAACGCAGCCTCATAAATACAAATTTCTGTTCGGATGCCTAACAGTATATGTATTGTGTTTATCTCTGAAACTTGCCTTATTAACTAAGGCAATAAAAACAAGGATTTTTGGATGCAATATGGGCAGATATACCCCTTTAATTATGGCTGAATTCGGATATCTGAACATTTATAAAACTTTCTTATGACTTTTACAAGCTTTGTTTTTAATTTTACAAGTTCTGTTCTGACTTCCACAAATAATATTCCAGACCTTACAAAAAATGTTCCAAACTTTACAACAAAATTTCCAAACTTTGCAAAAAGGTTTCCAAACTTTACAAAAAAGTTTCTAAACTTTACAAAAAAATTTTCAAACTCTGCAAAAGTCCTATGCTTAGGCACACAAAATTAATTCCAAACTCTGCAAAAAATTTTCCAAACTTTACAAAAAATTTTCCAAACTTTACAAAAAAGTTTCCAAACTTTACAAAAAAGTTTCCAAACTTTACAAAAATTTTTCCAAACTACAAAAGATTTCCAAAAAATACAGAAATTTGTTCACTTATATCAAAAATATTGTTAGCATGTTGAGGAAATATAACTCTCAAGAGCCTTATATAAAAACGATTAAAACTCGTTTAGCACTTATTCTTCTATTGTACTTGACTAATATGATTTTAAAAGCAATTTCCAATTATACCAATAAGACAAAAATCACAAACACTTGTTCTTTAATTGTAATCAATAAAATTATGTGTTTACATAAGAAATTGTAAAGAATCAAGCATACCTAAAATCTACTAATCAGACGATTTCTTAACTCTGCATGAAATTTGTTGAATTTTAGGAAATTATATAAACAAAATTCAGTACTTTTGGATTATTTGCTCTTTTTCATGTTTATTCTTGCAGATACGCAGCCTTCAAGCTATACTTTAGCTTGTCACTTTTATGTGCAATAACTTCACCTCCATAGGTATACAACTTGAACAGCTTTAGTGGTCAGTTACGTATTCATCAATCGTTTATGTGTGAAGGTTTGCAAAGTAAAACCTAGCCTCGGGACTTAAGAATTTCCCCTAGTTAAACAGCAGGCATAGATCGCCCTTTTCTGGGCGTGTTAATGCATTAAATGCTAAAAGGGATGATTTAAAGGTGAAAACTCATATGTTTGCAGGTTTGGCAAATTTAGGGGTCCGCATCAATCTTTGCAAATTTTATGAACTGACGACAAGGAAATGCATGTATGAAGTAGAAGTGTTTCATGGATTAGTCTAAAAATTTCGCAATGTGACCTTTATATTGTTCACAAGCGGAAAATCAATCCTTACAGGTGCAAAACAGGAGCATGAGTTGCACAGGGCATATAAAATAGTGTCAATGATGCTTGAGAAATGCAGATTAGATACATAAAATTTGACACTTTACAAAAAATTCCCAAATTTGACAAGAAATTTCCAAACTTTACAAAAAATATTCCAAACTTTACAAAAAATAATCCAAACTTTACAAAAAATTTTCCAAACTTTACAAAAAAATTTTCCAAACTTTACATATATATATATATATATATATATATATATATATATATATATATATATATATATATATATATATATATATATATATATATATATATATATATATATATATATATATATATATATATATATATATATATATATATATATATATATATATATATATATATATATATATATATATATATATATATATATATATATATATATATATATATATATATAGGCCTGCCCAAATTCAGGGGAGCTGCCCCTCCCCCTGAAATGGAAAATAATTTTTGAAACACACAAAGGTTTCCGAAGGGAAAGATGAAAATTTCTGAAGTAGGTCTAAAACATCACCAAAACAAGTTTTTTCGCGTACTTCTGAGCTGTTAAACTTAAACTTTTCCGGCGTTTAGCACCGGATTTATCGTTTATCTGTACGTTTCGTCTTCTAGCCCGCCGAAAACCACTCAAATTTGAGTTAGACATGTAGAACATAAATTTATTCGGGCTTCGCGCCGAATTATTCATTTCCTGTATTTATTTTACTTTGTAAATCACAAGAGTAAAAAAGAAAGGCAGAAGCTATTCATTAACAAGATGAAACCCGACTCATTTTAACTCGTAGACAGTGGCGGATACAGGATTTTTCTAAGGGGGGCGGTAACCCTAAGGGGGAACCCTGACTTGGGCGGAAAAATTAGCCGTTTTAACCCGAAAATCGCTAAAAATCGCTCAAAAATCCTTAATTTTGCGCACTATTTTGGGCCAATGGGAGAGGGGGCGGCCGCCTCCCCCTTAAATGCGCCCCTGCTCGTAGACAAGGTATATATTGGCCTAATCGGAAATAAGCGACCGCTCCCATTTTCGCTCTAATCAACTCTTATTGAACAGAAACAACAAAATTCTGTCTTATTTTTAGTCAAGTCCTTAACACCGCATCTTCAATTCTTTAAATATTGAGCTTTTTTTCGCGAAACTCTTAAAAACAATTGCACGATGTCTGCATACGATTCAATGTCCTTTAATGTGCTGCAAAACATCTTCCAAAGTTGATGAAGTCGTTCCAGCGTCATGTTAGATCGATTTCGAATCCGTTGAATAACATAGTAAAATGTCGATTCTTAATCCGTTTCTTGGCCACATTTGGCCACAAACGAATGGTCAAAAGAATAAAAGTGTAGAGCAAAAGGCGACGAGCTAGTAATGAAAATGACGATTTAAGCCCGCCTCCTAATAAATTTGGATAAGTCGACATCAATTAATCTAGATTTGAATATATTTGAGTTAGGAAAGAGACTACAAAATCAGGTGGGTGATTGCAAACAGAGATATCCTTATAGAAAAAGTCAAATTTTTGTGAATTAGATCGGAGAAGAGGAACAACTAGCTTGAAACGATTTGTGCAGTGAGTAGTTTATTTTTTTACATTGTGTGCTATATTGCCTGCAGTCTAGGCCCTGGTTTTTGACTGCATACAATTTTACATTGTAAGCTATATTACCTGCCGTTGACTGCAAATAACTACTACTACCCTCTTAAAGTCGAGCCTAATGGTTGAGTCGAGCAACCCGATTTTTTTAATGGTTCCTTTAAGGTGGAAATTGGACTAAACGCACAATTAATTAATGGTTGCGTTAAGGTGACCATTAACGTTAAGGTAAACCTTTATTAGTGGTCGGGTCAAGCAACTGGAACGGGCCCAGAAATAGGATCTGAATGCCTGATTCAAATCTAGATTAATTGATGTCGACTTATCCAAATTTATCATAGGGCGGACTTAAATCGTTAATGTCATTATGACACGCTCGTCGCCTTCTGCTGTACGCTTTTATTCTGTTGACCGTACGTTTTATTACTCTTTTACATCCTTCGTAATTGTCGCGTTTTCAGTGATAAATTATTTCATTCATTCATTCATTCATTCGGCAGATCATTTCATATAATACAGTAATAAATTGCAGTTGTTGAAACCTTTAGTGCGGTTGCACTTCCTTGTTGACTTTTTGCTTTTGACATCCTTCGTAATTGTCGCGTTTTCAGTAATAAATTATTTCATTCATTCATTCATCCATTAAATCATTCATTAATTAAATTTAATTTCTTTCAATAAGATCAAATGCCTGATTCACTTTCAAAAAAAACGATTACACTCCCAGATTTTCGCCTTACGTTCAAGGGAAGGGTTCAACTTCATCAATCTTCCATCTATTTTTCATTCTAAATGCATTACTTAACTCGCTCCCTCCTAATTTTAGGTTTCAAGTCCCTCCTATCGTCACCATTCGCCTATCTAAACCTATTAGGTCTAAAATATTAAATTATTGGCAACGAAAAATGCTCCGATGGAACAAAATGACGAATATACTTGGTATTGTGGATTATTAAGGATGTAAAAGGATCGGACTAGGAAAAAGCTAACTACAAAAGTCGCAAGATCGGCTAAACATCAGACTTTCACTAAGAAACGCAAAAAATCGGAGTATATTCTGCGGCCTACAGATTGAAATCAGCAATTGAACCGAAAAATGATTGAAAAAGCAGCAAGTTAGCTATGCAATAGCTGAGAAAGTAGATGGGGTAAACTCTGGGAGACTTTGCAAGCCAATTGAATGAAATAGCAAACACCGATGCATTCGAGACAATTAAAGAAATTTTTGTTTAAAGCAGCAGGAAACGCATAAGCTTACATGAAGCAGACTAAATGTACATAGGTACATACGCTTGCATGCCCGCAACAATTCACTAATCAATTGACGCCAGATTTGCATGCTTTATTGCTCTTGGTCAAAAAAATGAAACACCTTTTAAATATATGTAATTGCACTTAGTTTTCTAGTAATCACGATACGAGGTAAGTTAGCCTTGCAACACGCAAGCAATTTACAAAAAGTAAACATTTTAGCCAATTCGGCGACCTCCGTCTTTATTTATAGTATCATACTTTTAATTAGCATGATTTGAATAAATCAGTCAGTAAACACATACGGTAACATGCCACAAGAACGACAACATGCTGAAAACAATATTGTCCTGAATATCAGCATTATCTTTTTAAACAAGACTGCCTTGCCTCATTTTGAACAGATCAAAAGATTTTCAGCATACACTTTACTCCATTATTCGGTATAAAGAACACTTATACTGATATTCGTAATCCTGACGTAACATATGGCATTTTTGAAAAAATTAAGCTTCTGCAACGCTCTGAATCTAGATTTAATTTTCAATGCAAAATTTACATAATTACCAGGTGTAAAGAAAACATACAGTCAGATTCGTAATCCTGACCTTACGGAACATATTTCCAAAAAGTTCACGTTTTGCAACGCTCTGGAAGTTGAAGTGTGCTAAATTCACACAACTATTGGGTGTCGCGAAAACTAACATTCATATTCATAATTCTAGCGTTACGCAGAACATTTTGGGAAAGCTAAGCTCTCGCAAGGCTCTAGAACTAAACTTAATTAGCAGTTTAAACTTAACAAGACTACAGAGTGTAAAGAAGATTTTAGTCGGATTCGTAATTCTGATATTACTCTGATATTACAATCGACATTTATGAAAAAAATTAGTCACTATAACGTTAATACTTTACACCACTGTTGAGTGCAAACAAACGCGCCCAACGGGCATATCACGTTCGATTCCTGGTACATTTTAAGACTTGAGATCATGACCAGACTCATAAACGGAGAAGTTGGCAGAAAACACAAGACATTAACACGTTCAACACATCGAAATTTTGACTTTACACCTCCAAAAAAGCTAAATATTAATTTAAACAAACGCCATTTGCTGTGATATGTTCCTCTCAGAAAGCGCTTTATTTTTTTTATCCGACCCATCCCGACTCCTCAACGGATAACGTTGCGATTAAAGAAACGGAAAAAAACGTATTTTCCATCATCCAACACATTGTAAACTTCAAAAATCCGCTTTCAAGTCCCCACTCAGTGTGAGAAAAATTCGGTTTGGGTAGTTTGCAGCCTTTTTATTGTAGTACGTTTGTATGTGGGCAACTTCTGTTCCGCAAAATATTTCAGACATTTACCAATAAAATAGGGGAAAAACGTCTTTTTTCGTCCATTTTACACCCCCTGAATTCGAACTTTACACCCCTATGAATAGCTCAATATTGCGTTTTTTTAAACGCGGTTTGCTGCTATGTGTAGCCCTTTAAAGATGCTTTATTTATTTGTTTTCAATTTATCAGGACTTATAAGCGGAAAAGTTTGCAGAGAAATCTTAGTCAAAATCTGTTCTTTACATCATCCACAAGAGTGTAAAGTTTAAACCTCTAGATCTAACTCCGTATTGAGTGTAAATCAAAGTGGATCGTAATTATATAATATCATTGAGTGAAGAATTTATCAATATTGAAAAAGAGGCAAAAGAATTAGCCCTAGATCCTCTAGGCAAAAGAATTAGCCCTAGATCCTTCTTATAGAGAAAAACGTAAACTCAGAAAAATGCCATCTGATAATTCAGCAGCAGCTTTAGATTATACACTGAAATAGGCTCTTAAATCGGTTTTGGGTCCTTTAAAGCAAAAAATTGAAACTCTGGACACCAAAATGGAAAATTTAAACATATCGGATAATAATGATATAAACCGACTTCAAAGAAATATGAATCCAATTTTTAATTTGAGGCCGCTACCCATATTTACAGGAGGATTTGGCGAAAATTTTACAGTAAAGGTCGAAAATTTCGAAAAATTCATGATTTTGCAGGGTATTAATCCAAATGATAATGAGCTTCGCATAAATTACTTTGAAACTAATTTAGGAGGTACGGCTTTAGCAGCTTTTCGGGACTTGAAAAGAGCACAGACCCCACCAAATAATTATGCTGCATAGCGGAAATAAAAAAGTTTTTGCCAGATGGCGGCGATAGCGATGTCTATCAACAGTTGATTTATGATTGAAAGCAAAAATTATCTGAATCTATTAGCGAATTTATAGAAGAACTAAAGAAATTAGCTAAAGCTGCCTATCCCAATTTAGATGAAGTATCACGTGAATCTATAATCAAACCTGTTTTTGTGCGAGGTTTACATCCTAATATAAGAGATAGAGTAAAATACAGAGATTTTCAAAATTTAAATGATGCAGCTAAAGCAGCACGATATATTGAATCACAAATTATGCGTGATAGCTTAGATAATATTGTTACTGATAATGTGTTCGCTAATTCAGATAAAATGGACCGAATCGCTGAATTAGAGTCAAAATTGACTATTCTTCAGAATTAAGTCCGCAACGGCATGCATACCCAAGGAAAAAGGGTCCATCCCTATCAAAAGAAGTTTTGTCGCAGGTGTGGCGAAAATAACACACACTATACGAACCAGTGCTATCATTTACAAAATCAGAGGCCGATGAGGCGGACGTTGCCGCCAATGCCAAAATATGGTAAGAACAATATATTTCATAATCAGGACAAAAATTATACGGCAAAATATAGCACAATGAGGCAAAGAAGTGCACAGAATAATTATAATTCGGTCGTTTTTCGCAAAATAATTTTGGAAATAATAGAAGTAATAGCAACGCACAAAATTTTCATAATAATGATAATAATAATGATAGAGTGGTTCAGAATGAAGCACAATACCTCGATAATGATGATAGTAACATTAATATGAATTTCAGTCAATTTTGTGTGTGTGCTAACATGATTGGTGACACTAAAACAAAATGTTTTACAGACATGCATTGCAACTGTTGTCGATACAAACGAAATACTACTTCAGTGCTCAACGCACACATGGGAAAAGCATTGGTTACAATGGTCAACAGAACCAACCGGCACAGTAGAATCATAGAATCAAGAAGATTATATCACAGTCGACATGATAGATGATGCACTAAAGAAAAGTGCTGAGAATTTGAAGCGGAAGAACGAAAAAGGAAGGAAAAACAGCAGAAAATCTTAGACCTGGAGCTCAATATTATTGCGGTGGAATCCAAAGCTGATTCTTCATCAAATAAAAGGAAGCAAATGAAGTTCCAGCACGAAGCCAACTTCCTAAAGGCGCGAGTTACCGATATAAATAATAAATTTAATACGTATTACGATAATTTTACAAAAGGCTTAAAATCTAAATTTATTAAATTATTTCAGAGAGCCATCTTGCCTCAATGTAAAGGCAGATGTATGATTAGTGAAAATGTGATAAAATTTTTAATTGGTGCTACATTAATGCTCGTTTGTGCCATATGTTGGTTGCAATGAAAATAAAGTGAATAAAAAAGATTATATTCTATGTGGAGCATCGAAAAGTGGTACTGCCTTTCAGGTACCTAGGAAAATACTATGTGAATTTTTGAATAAAGTACAAAAAGTACCAGAGAAAATAAAGGTGAATATATTTACACCTAAAAGTGAACCGACTACGGTAAAAGCATATAAATGTCATAAGCGTATGAGAACCATTTGCACTAATATGGGTTCTTATGGCCGAAAAGGCATTGTTGGAGTTTTCACGGAGATCAAAGATGTGTCCCCTGAGGACTGTAGAATTGCTTTTGAATCAAAATTTTATGAGGAGAAATTAAAACGCATGCCTATAGGTATATGGTCCACAAATAATACTTTACACTTAAATTATGAATAATGCGAAATTCCATTTGTTTTGCACTACGTTGTACCTACATTCCTATGACTGTTTGGCCCAGATGTGCATTTTTGTGCTTAATTTCCATATGCACGTACGCGACCATAGGTGGGCAGCACCGAAATTCTGGGGGGTGCAAAAATTTCTGGGGGGGGGGTGAAAAAATTTTTAAAGATCAAAAAATGGTCTTAAAAGTGGTCGTATGGCAAAAAAACACCATTTTTCGACGTTTCTCATCAAGCTCTATCCAATGGCATCAAAAATTGCTAGAAAAGCAAAAAAAATTTTTCTGGGGGGTATTTTGATTTCTGGGGGGGGTATTTCAACTTCTGGGGGGTGCATACCCCCGAACCCCCACGCCCATGTGTGTACGCGACCACTTAGCGCAAGGCTATAGTGAGTCGCCCGGTACCACCTTCCCTCCAAAAATTATCATATCTTCATTTCCTTTCCCATACATATTTTCAATAAAAATCCGGGATAGGAAAATGGGCACTCGGGCTTAATGCGACTTGAGTACGAATTGGTACATGTGCTACCATATCTTACGTGTACTTAAACTCATATGTGTGTGTCTCATATTTGTGCCTATTCCGTTTGTACATTCTTTACCATAAGCTTTGCCCATAGGCCTATTGTTATTCTCGTAGATCCATTCCGCGTTTCTTTGTTCGTCTGTCTACGCCTGTTTTTGTATCTCGTTTAAAACTGCGTGCGAGCGCAGTTTTTGACATTATTATTACGAGTTCGTACGATTTTCAAAAGTCTTCCTAGACTCAGCTTCTTCGCCAGCCCATCTGTTCTGTGCCCCTTTTTTTCCTGAGTGGCTGCAGAAATCTCGTTGTGTTTTCGTCGCGTAGTGGGCAAGTTTTCTTTCGCCCCTACGCATTTCTTTATTTATTTGTGTGCCAAGCCAGCATTAAGTTGTATGCCGTTGGCGGGCTACGTGCCCTCGTAATTACAGTTTGTTTTATCCGATTAGCGTAACACGACAGTCGGCAGCATGCGTCTTCATGCTGTCGCGTTTTTTATTGCTTCATAATTTTCTGCCCAAAAATATTGTAAAAATTAATTATTTAATTAACGATGTTGGGCTCGGTTCGAATTTCCGTGCTGTTGTTTTCTGTCCTTGTGCTACACTACATTAGGAACCCTCAATATTTTCAAGCACCGGAATTCGGTCCCAAAACAAGTTAAATAATAATCTCTTTGAGCCCTCAATTAGGTTTCCGTGGAACTTACATTATTTAGGTACTTAATCTCGAAAGGGGTTGAGTAAGTAAGTTTCACTAGGTGCGTGCGTAGAGGGCCGGGCTATCTTGATAGGCCGGGCTATCTTGATAGGCCGGGCCACTTACCCCTGAGTCGCCGTCTGGTGATCGACCCCCTAAAAAGGGCGATTACCTCCAGTGCGATCGCATAAGCTTAAGTCTTTCGGGCGTAAGTAAGGAAGTGAACGTAGTCACCCCTACGTTTACACTTAGACCTAGTAAGCTGTTTTGGTCTTTTCCTCTTCAGCCTGCTGATCAGAATAGCGCTTCAGCACTCTTTTGCCCGCTTCCTGCATTGCTCTATTAAACTCGCTGCACCTAGGGCACATTTGGATATTCAAGTACCATCTGCCAGAATTCGTTCCGAAAAAGTCCCTTTCAGAACTATTTTTCTGACAAAAATAGCAAAGCTGGATCATTAAGGCATACATGGGGCGATCCAAGTTCCTCCCACATAGCTCTATGGCCGGTTTGATTTACCGGCCATAGGGCTTCTTCTCCTCATCCAGAAAAAGACGCTTTTGGAATTCCCTGATTTCTTCCATTTTCTCCTTATAGTACTAAAAAGAGTAGTTAAACAGTAGACCATATAGATTTCAGGAGTAAGGTGCTTATTTCGGTCAATTCTTCCGGTTACCTACAATTCAAACCCCATTAATAGCATTAATAGTGTAATAACACGTTAATATTTATAATGTATGTCCCGGCGGTTCTTCTACTGTATGGAACCGTGATCCGAGCCCCTACCTACCTATGTGTGTAAAGTAAAAAATTTGGCTATTAGTTCGCTGCACTCGGGCAGCTTAAGCTCGTTCGGCTCGACAAGCTTGCCAAGTATCGAACGAGTCCTTACTTTACATCCATCCATTTGACGCCATTATCTGAAAAAACAGTGTAGAATATAATCGGCATACTGTAGATTGCGCGCTAAAATTTTGTACATATGATGCCTAACGTATACGTAAAATACTCTGAAATTTTCAGCGCGATCCGACCATTGGTTCTTGAATTATGGTGCCATATGAGAAAGTGTAAAGTAAATTGGTATACTGACGGTTGCGTGCTAAAATTTTTAACATATGATGCCTAATGTATACTTAACATACTCTGAAAATTTGAGTCCGATCCGGCCGCTGGTTCTTGAGTTATAGTGCTATGTGAAAAAGTGTAAATTGCTGCTGGTATACTGTGGGTTGATCGTACATATTGTATGCATAACATACTAGGCATACGTTCATTCTAGCCTGAAATTTGGGTTCAATCCGGCCGCTGGCTCTTGCGACATAAACCTTTAAAAATTTCCCCCGGGGAAATTTCCCCCTCCCCTGGCCCTGGGCTGGCGTGCGCACCCTCCCCGGGCAGGTTGGGGCACGCTCGACCTCCTCTCCCTCCCTACCGACCCTGGGCATGCTCCCTCCGCCTATGCTATAACACAGGCTATGTTATAACGTTGCACCCTAGGGACCCACGCTTAATTACTTACGTGCCTGCCCCTGCCGACCCTGACCTGGTGCACCTATATATTTCACGTATACAAGGCACAATAAATGGTTTTTATCACAGAGACAGCGCACTGTAAACATCAAGCAATGATGAGCAAAAACAGAGTTCTTGAACAAACTCGTCGTTCCGTTCTCAAAACTGATCAAACGATACTATTAGCTCAGCCTTGTTAGGTCGCAGCATATCATGGATCTCTCTATAAAATTATATATAACATTGATCTTATTGATCTTCATGCAGCAGCCCTAAATATTTTTGTATGACCTGAACAACTTTTGTGAATATCACACATGGTCGGGCACGTATCTCTAGAGAAATCGGGGTTTGGACCCCCCAAATTCAGAAAAATAGGACTTTTTAAACGTTATTTTGCGCTTTGGCCTTTTTGGGCTTAGTCCCTCCAAACTGGTGTTGGTCCCCCAAAATAGGACGGCCAGCTACAGGGACGGATTTAGGGGTGGGCTGGGGGGGCGACCGCCCCCCCCATTGGCCTAAAATAGTGCGCAAAATTAAGGATTTTTGAGCGATTTTTAGCGATTTTTGGGTTAAAACAGCTAATTTTTCCGCCCAAGTCAGGGTTCCGCCCCCCATAGGGGTGCCGCCCCCTCAGAAAATCCTGGATTCGCCACTGGCCAGCTACGTGCCTGCACATGGTGTACTTAAAAGCATTTTATTTCTGTTGCAACAATGAATAAGATTATTTCAAAAGGAAGGAAATAACACGATAAAACTTCATAGTACAGCTAATTATAGAAGTTGTATAAATGAACGATTTCTTGTCACTCAAAGAATTATCGCCTTTTACAACAATATCCAACTTTGCATCGGAAAATCGCGAAAAACCGGAAAAATTTCCAAAATTATATCCTGGGGTTCGACAAATTCTGGGGTCTATATAGGATACAAAAAACAAGAATTGCTGAAAGAGGCAACAGAAGCGTTTTGAGGTTTTAACATCAGGCTCCACGCACTGATAAAAAGATCATAAAAAAGAAACAGTGAAAAACCAATTCTAATGTCCTCTGGGAATAGTAAACAGTATTCGATCTGTGGGTATATACATATATACATTAACCACCCAATATTCTTGTACAATTATTGGGGGGTTCGCACTAGCCTAAACATAATTCCTGCAAATGTTTGCAGAATCACAAGTTTTTTATTTTCACCACCAAAACCCACATATAAAATCGAAAAACGCTAACCACGCCTAAAAAATTTGTTTCATTACCTAAAATTGCTTCTGAACGCATCAAATATATTAAATAAAAAACAACTTCTTTGCAGATGAAAGTGTACATAGAAATAAGATTCAACTTAAAAGCACATAGTGTTTATGGAGATTTGAATTTCAGAGTGGTAAGTTTATTTATGTACCATTCCATGTAAAAGAAATAGAGATGTGCCAAGCTCCGGCGCCCAGGCCAGGGCCTACAAAAAATAATTAAAATGTATGCAATGACTGCGAAAAGAGAAGTTTTATTAGTCAGAAAGCATAAAAATCTTTATTCGTTTCCAAGCATTAGCAATTTCCTTTAATAATCAAAGTTGACGCATTTTAAATTAGCACTCCATGTGTTATTTTTAAGGTAATGCATAGCCGTATATAAGAAATCCAGTGACAAATAAGTACGTCAGACAGATCGAATTCGAATCGAGGTAATAAATTAGGAACAAATTGTAACAAACAGAAAGTATTCGAATTTTGTTGAAAACGTCTTCCTGATAATTTTTTTGAAAAATATCTTAAATGTGATCCGATTTTGAAATCAATTTCAATAATACATCCTCTCTGAATAAAAACTGACTGATGGAGGAGAAATATGGGGAATCAAGATCAGCGAGTAAAGAGATAAGTGTTGTGAAAAAAGAGAAAACGGACCTAAAAGATAGTTAATTTATAGTTTAACGAAACGACTTATTAATTGCGATGAGCAGGTGTGTGCTCTGAGTTAAGAAAGTGTAAATGGGCTACGTTTAGTTTTTGGAAACGGTCAAACCACACATTCCCATAGGGGGTAAGGGGGTATTACCCGCACCTCGGGGTCCGAGCCGAAATATGAATCACTGTCAGACGATTTTGAGCTATCATGCATTTTCTGCATGATTTTTGGGTACAAAAGCAGCAAACTTATTTAAATTTTTTCAGCGCTTCGCGCCGAGTAATACATTTCTGGTTTGTTTAATAATAAAATACTAAGAATGAAGATAAAATGATCTGAAAAGTCAAAACTTTCGATGAATGCTTACAATTTCTAATCACAAGAGTGATGAAACTAGTCAGAATGGAACAAAAAGTAGTTAAAAATGCAGTTTTCCACATTAAAATTTGCCATATGGGATGTTTTAGCAGAAAAGGCTGGACTCTAAATTAAGTAGTTCTAAATTTTAGGATTTCACCCCCTGAACTTTCGACCTTGAGAAACTATGGGTCAGACCAATCGTGCAACAATTCATTATGTAATCAGCAGAATAATAAAGGTGAACCAACAAAACAAACAAATCTGCGCAACCTATACTATGTAGGTTCAAGGCTTAACTAAAAAACACGTGCCACGGTAGTCTCACCTGCGTGTTTACTTATGACAAAACGAATAAGTCGTGTTTTAAAGATTAGAAGCACTCAATTGTAGAGTAAAATACATTCAAAATATGGATGTAGAAACAGTAGAATAGGTATTTAGAAAATCAGACAATTATTCATTAAGTAGTGCGCCATATTCGCACGACTCGGTATCTCCAGTGACATGTTTTAAAATAGAACTTTAGGCCCCGGCCAGGCCCGGGCCAAGCGCCGGGCCCAGGCCTCGGCAGAAATGGCGGCCTTGGCACATCTCTAAAAAGAAACATCTGAATCCACTTTTAAAAAGCTTTTCGTTATCTTTTCTAGTATAACATATTATTGTTGACCTGAGTTAAAAAAATAAAAAACAACAATAGTTGATTTAAGCGTACAAGAAGCAAAAAGTGTCTTCTTTTAGGCTGAAATTGTTAGACAATTCACTTCCTTAGAGGGCCTAATTTTCGAATTTCAGTCGTGTTGTGGTCCTATTTTATAGGCTGGGTTAAATTGGCCAAAAACGAAAAAAAAACACTTATAAATAGCCAGAAAAGGAAGATCTTTTGAAAAAAAGGGTTAGAAAAGTTCAGATTTGGGCAGGGGTGGAGGGCGCCTAACTTTTGGTGGGAGAAAAGCCTGACACATGTATGGATGAAAGAGAGCGTGAAGACAACTTATAAACAATATGAGTGCCTTAAAGTCGAAAAACAGCGAACCAAGTAGGCTTGCAACATATTTTTTCTGGCTTCTGAAGTTCCAAATCTTCCTATGCCCTTTGTCAGAATCCCCCTGCGTAGTAACTCACAACTTTCCAAAAAAATCGTTGAAGACGTCCTGATTGTTTTATCAATATTATAAACCAAACGTGCCAATTTTCCATTGCCTTACGCCAAACAGTCATTTTGAACCACATTTGATGAATTTTATTGATATTTTTAATGTTTTTATCACCTAGAAACAGTGTTTTTTGTATCTGGCAAAGTTTTTTCCCGATGTACGGAAGACTTATCGGGACCATCTTTGTACATGTACAAAGATTTTTGGGGAGACAAAAATTGCAGAAAATGTCTAATATATATATATATATATATATATATATATATATATATATATATATATATATATATATATATATATATATATATATATATATATATATATATATATATATATATATATATATATATATATATATATATATATATATATATATATATATATATATATATATATATATATATATATATATATATATATATATATATATATATATATATATATATATATATATATATATATATATATATATATATATATATACTAGCAAGGAAAAATGCTCCGATGGAACAAAATAAGGTAGAATATACTTGGAACAAAGAATTATCAAGGACGTAAAAGGAGGGGACTAGAAAACGCTCCTATCTACAAATGTCACAAAATTTGCTAAAACTCAGAAATTTTCTAAACAAAGAAGAAATGAAAGTAAGTAAATCAAAGAAAAACCTACCTGTGCCTAAAACTGCAAGATCTGCTAAAAATCAGACTTTTTCTACGCAACGCAAAAATCGAAGTATATTCTGCGGCCTGCAGAAGAAAGCAGCATCCTGTCGAACAAAGATAAAACATTGGGCTAGATAACTAAACCACTCACTCTGCAAAAGCAGATATCGCCATAGCTGAGCAGCGCCATGTTGCAATATTTTTCTGAATCAAAAAATAGTAATTATGGTATGTTGGAAAAACGGCAATTTTCGACGTTTCTGATTGAACACTGGTGCATACCCCTAACCTCCCATGCGTAATGGTTATCAGTTTACATGGACAGGAATGAAATTCGGGTGGTCTGGTGGGATTAAACGCCAGAACAGGACTGAATGGACGCATGCATTATATAGAAATCACAGTCTTTCGTTGCAGTATCGCAAATAATCATAGGATATAACTTTTTGTAATATTTATCTAGCCACAATATCGAATAAATTAACTTTGCAAGTGATTAGCAAAAACGCATATTTGAGATTTATTTTATAAGCTTCATATTAAGCATTGGACACCATACCTAGACGTAGGGGGTTTGTGGAGTATGCACCCCAAGGCAAAATACCCAACAAGAAAACGCAAATACCCAACAATACCTTTAGAATTCAATTTTTTAAATCTTTCTGCTCTTTTTGGGTTTTTTTGGTAGGTACCAATAGATAGAGCTCGACAAGAAACGTTCAAAAATGGTGTTTTCTTCGCCATAGCACTATTTTTAAGGCCAATATTCCAATTTGAACAATATGAGACAATATGAGAAGGTTCACCTATTTTTTTCAGAGGCCGCAGAATATACTTCGATTTTTGCGTTGCTTAGAAAAAGTCTGATTTTTAGCAGATTTTGCAGTTTTAGGAACAGGTAGGTTTTTTCTTTGATTTACTTACTTTCATTTTTTCTTTGTTTAGGAAATTTCTGAGTTTTAGCAAATTTTGTGACATTTGTAGGTAGGAGCTTTTTCTAGTCCCCTCCTTTTACGTCCTTGATAATTCTTTGTTCCAAGTATATTCTACCTTTTTTGTTCCATCGGAGCATTTTTTCTTGCTAGTACCCAACTTTTTGTTAGCGAAAAATAGTAGTTAT
Source organism: Mermis nigrescens (assembly GCA_036768485.1). NCBI lineage: Eukaryota > Metazoa > Nematoda > Enoplea > Mermithida > Mermithidae > Mermis > Mermis nigrescens. The sequence goes on along the minus strand of JAVLUZ010000154.1, from coordinate 28,607,899 downwards.
TCCTATCTTTGTCAGTGTTGTAGCGAATGTCATTAGGTACTGCTTCCATCTTAGCAATTTATACTTGCATTGTGTATGAATTATATTCCGACTCCGCGCGTTAGCGATATTATTTAGCTGAAGTTCGAAGCAGCATTATTTTCTGTGCTCAAGCTGGAATTCACTTATCGCTTCTGATCGTTGCTTACTTCGACCATGATGCAACTTCAACAAATAATCTCACGTTTTGTCATTTTACTTCTCGGTGACTCTTATTTAGTCCGATAAAGTTGACTGCTCGCAGCGATGCACTGGCTAATAGACCTAAGAAACATGCATTTCAACGTAAAATGCATGCGTCGTTCAAGTGGACATTTCTTTACAGTTGGGTAGATTGCGTAGCAAACGGGGCGCAATGATTTTCGCCCAATCGCTATGATTTAAGATAGCTAAATACTTATACATATGTGGAAAAATTCTTGCATGTTATTGCGTGCTTGTTTCAGTAAATTTTAAAATGATATTTATCACATTGCGTGTATGAATAATGTTGGTAAGCACTAATGTAGTAGGTACGACAAGGTAGGTACTGGATCTAGGATTTTCACCCTAACTTTTACAAAAACCACCAAAAACATGTCAAAAATTTGCTCTTTGCACAAAAACGCGATTTTTACGCTTTTTGTGTGGTCTATACTTTTATCTATACATATTCTATTTCACGTAACCTTGTGCATGAAAATCAATTTTCTTCGACCTTTCGGGTAGCTATGTACATACAAAAGTGGTTTTTAGTCGTCTTACTGTAATGAAATTTTGCACAGTAAAACTCCATTTGTTTATCCAATGCTATGCCAATTATCATGATCGCTGCTTATATTTGAACCGCTTTTGCAAACGATTTATATCGACTGAAGAATCGCGATCCATGCACAAGGTTTCGTGAAACAGACTATAGAATCACTTTTGACGCAATATTTTTACAAAAAATTTTGAAATTTTCAACAATTTTGTGCGGAAAAATTTCATAAATTTCTATGACTTCAGCTAAAATTCGGCGGGAAGCGCCGAAAAATTTGCGAAATCTCGACTGACAAGACATTTAGAAGCTCGATTTACTGTATTTGTATGTACAGTACCACTCACAAATAAACGCCATTTTTTCGCGAACGGTTCGTCAAGAATTTGCTTCTTTTCTCATCAACCTCGAAATAAAAAACAATAAGAACAACTTTTTCGAGTTCTTCGAGCATCCTTCTAACAAAACAGCACTTTAGAGATTACGCACTGGCATTATCGTCTGAGGGCATAAATTTTCTGCGGGCAGTTGGCGAAAAAAGTGCTGTTATTTGCGAGGTTTCTGAAAGTTTCAAGTGACTACATACAATATATCTCACACTTGATTTATTGTTTTTTTTGAATTTAAGAAAAATATTATGTTTTTGCAAGGCTATAGGTCAAAAGTTCATATGCACAGAAGATTTCAGTCGGATTAGTAAATCTGATATTACGCGGATATTACAATCAACATTTATAAAGACATCACGTCTCCACAATGGTCTGATGACAAATTAACATTAGGTGTAAAACAGTTTACATCACTGTTGTGTACAAAAATGTGTCTAACCGACTTCTCACACTTGATTCCTTAAAAATTTCTAGTCATACGGAAAAAAATTAGGTTTCCGCAAGGCTCTGAAACGAAGATTAATATGTAGTGTAAACGATATGTTAACACCTAGTGTAAAAAAGATTTTAGTCAGAATCGTAATTTTGATATTGCTTCGATATTACGACCAACTTTTATGAAAATAGTAAGTCTCCATAATGTCGTAAGGATAAATTAACATTTGGTTTAAACGACTTTACTGAACTATTAAGTGTAAACATACGCACCAAAATTGCGTATCGAATTTGGTTTCAGGTTCATTTACAGACTTGAGAATCATGTCCCTGACTCATAACCGGAGAAGCTGGCAGAAAGAAACAAGACAGAAACCTGTTTAAAGCACCCCATTCTTGACTTTACACTCGCTTAATATTGGTTTAGACATACGCGATTCGCTATGACATACACCCCATATAAGGCCCGTATTCACCAACGCGAATTAACTTAATTCGAATTAGAGCCTTAATTCGAATTACTTAATTTGAATTAAACAAATAATTCGAATTTAAGTTAATTCGTATTCACCAATACGAATTAAAGGCGGATTAGTTAATTCGAATTAAAGTCCTTTAATTCGAATTATATCTAGGATAGTTTCGATTAAAGTGCTTTTTGCAGGCACTGCTGTGCCTGCACGTCCTGATGTCTGTTTTCTTTTTCACATTTTCTTGCTTTATTACGCGTTACTTTACAGCAGGTTGCTATATTTCCGGTTTTCGCTTGTATTACACACTTTCGAAAGAATGAACTCTTCAAAGAGCCGTGACAGGGATTCTAATTTTAACACAGAAGAATTGGAATTTTTATTGGAATGTGTTGCGGAAAGGGTTGAAGTTGTTGAGAATAAGAAGACAGATTCGAAAACTATGTTTGCTAAAAATGCCACCTGGAAAGAAATCGAGGCGGCGTTTTCGAGAATCCTGCCGTGAACAACCGATCAAACGAACAACTATTGATTCGCTGGAAGAACATGAAACAAGTGAGTTGAACAAACATGCGATTTTTAATTTTTGCAGAAAACTACACTTGATGAATGAAAATGCCAGTTTGAGAACACATGAATACATTAAGTAAAATAGTTTTGGATAACAGCACGCCGTTTTGCCGCTCCTTCTGCATTTTCATTTCCAACATTGTTATCATGGTCATCGTCACTTTCATCATCCAAAAAGTCCTCTTCATTTATGCCATTTCGCGAACGCGCCAGATTATAAAGAACGGCGCAGGCAACGATTACCATTGAACTTTTTTCAGGCGGAAAATTCAAGCCTTTCGATAAACAAGGCAGAAAACGTTTCCATATCCCAAAGGTTCTCTCGATTGCCATTCGAGTTGATGAATGGGCGTAGTTGTACCTTCTTTCAGATGGCGTTCTAGGAAATGCGACAGGAGTACGCAAATAATGCCGGTTCGCATAGCCCCTATCTCCTAGTACATGAAAAGCGTGTGGTAGAACTTCAAGACGACCTCGCAGTTGGGATTCGTTTAAAATGCATGAGTCGTGCGCGCTACCTCTTTGGCTTGAAACAATATCGCGTATCAGAAGTTTGTCATCACACAAAACTTGCGCATTGATTGAAAAAAATTCTTTTCTATTTCGTTAAAGTTCTGCATCAGGTCCCCCGGAGTTCATGATTCTAATATGTGTGCAGTCGATAGCGCCGGTAACACCAGGAAAGCCTCTTTTCTCGTAAAATCCTTGTCTGAGACATTGTAATTCCTCATTTTGTGGGAACCTTAACATTGTCGGTCCTAGTTCTGCTATAAAACGTAGTACGAGGGAAATACATCGCGAAACCGTGGGCTGACTGATGTTATGTATATCCGCCACCTCTCGTTGAAAGCAACAGGCACCCACGTATCGCAACGCAATCAGCACCTTAAAAATCACCAAATAATTATTTTGAATACATATCACCGATTCAGGGCCGTGCTTAAGGGGAGCGAACTGGGCTGCCGTCCAGGGCCGCTAAAATTTAGGGCCGCTAAAATATGAAAGTTGGTACAAAGAAAATTTGTTTAGTAGCCCTTATTGACAATGTAACTGTGTACGATAAATAATTAACATTATCCAATCAATATTTTACTAATTCTTTCCTAGTTGGAAGCCTATAACAATAACATTTGAGGGCCCTTACATCCGTTAACATTGGTACAAGCTTGTTGTAGTGGCTAAGCAAGCAACTTCTGTAACCGCCTTACGAATTTTCCATGTAATACTGACTGAGTGAGGCCTAACGTGAAAGAAATGAGCTTTGTTTTCCTGCTGTTTCATCACTTCGTCGAATTAAAGTTAAAAAACACCTCATACGAATCGAATGATGAATCAATTATTATGTTGTTTTTTTTGTTCTTGATCAAAATATGCAATTCTGACAGTTTTTGTTTATGTTCAATCACTTTACCGCTGATAAATGTTGTTTTTTCCAAACTAATACAGTACAAATATATTAATTAGTTTAAAAAATTTTAGGGCCGCTAAAAATCCTCTTGCTAGGGCCGACAACCCCTAAGCACGGCCCTGCACCGAGTGCTCGGCGAATACAAGCGCAGCCAAAACAGTACGGGTGGTGGACCAGAACCGAAACCGCCAGCCGATATTTATATTCGAATTTCTGAGCTGATTCCTTCTCAATTCTCACGAATTTCGTGCCCCTATGACAGCAATGCTGTGGCCGCCAATAAGACCCTACTGGAGGATTCAGAAGATAGGTGTCATGATTCGGCTAATTCGTGTAAATTTGCATGATAATTAAGCTTTGTGCAACTAAAAGCATTTATTTAACGAAAAGTTTCATTCAGGTCATTCCATGAAAAGGTCGTTTGTGAGTATCCCTGAAAGCGATACGTATGAGCCGTCAACTAAAACTACATCTTCAAAGAGGAGCAACGACGAGCAATCTGCTCGATTAAACCTAATCGAATATCAGAAAGTTCTACTCGAAAAAGAGCACAAAGCCCGCTTGGAGCTAATAGAGATGCAAAAGACTGCCGCCGATAATGAAAGAATTGCGAGCGTAGCAAAAATGAATTACTACAATATGAAGATGATGAAATTACAGAATGTTTATCAAAATGTTCCGTTAACAAATTTACATCCTACTTCGCAATCTGTGCCACCTGATGCATCATTTTTGAACTTGTGAACATGTGTTAAAGGAAATAAATATGATTATTGAAATATGTATTTACTCACCTGTAGGTGTGGTGCAAGCGGGTTGTTTCGGTGACTGGCTGCATATAACCGATCTTGAAGCAGTTCTATCAATTCTCTCACAACTTCTTTTCGCAAATTGTATCGAATGCGAAAACTTTCATTATCGTAAGCAGTAAACGGATTGCTCCGGTCCAAATTTGTCGTCGTAAATCAGCGTTTTCCTCATATTCATCAATAATATCCAGCAAATTGAGAACTTCCATCACAAATCACAACACAGTTTCTCACCTACAATAGCTAATTCGTCCTTCTAATTCTACTCAGAGCAGAATTAAAACGCCGAATTAAATGTGATCGTAACTCCACCTACTTAATTCTAATTCGCCTTGGTGAATACGGATTAACCTTAATTCGCATTAAAGACCCCATATTTAATTCGAATTAAGCTTAATTCACGTTGGTGAATACCGGCCATAGTATGAAGATAGTGAATTTGAAAAAAAACCGGATCTACTATACTCATGTCTATCCTTTTCTATTACTTCATTTGTACACTTTCAAACTTTATGGCCGGTATTCACCAACGTGAATTAAGCTTAATTCGAATTAAATATGGGGTCTTTAATGCGAATTAAGGTTAATCCGTATTCACCAGGGCGAATTAGAATTAAGTAGGTGGAGTTACGATCACATTTAATTTGGCGTTTTAATTCTGCTCTGAGTAGAATTAGAAGGACGAATTAGCTATTGTAGGTGAGAAACTGTGTTGTGATTTGTGATGGAAGTTCTCAATTTGCTGGATATTATTGATGAATATGAGGAAAACGCTGATTTACGACGACAAATTTGGACCGGAGCAATCCGTTTACTGCTTACGATAATGAAAGTTTTCGCATTCGATACAATTTGCGAAAAGAAGTTGTGAGAGAATTGATAGAACTGCTTCAAGATCGGTTATATGCAGCCAGTCACCGAAACAACCCGCTTGCACCACACCTACAGGTGAGTAAATACATATTTCAATAATCATATTTATTTCCTTTAACACATGTTCACAAGTTCAAAAATGATGCATCAGGTGGCACAGATTGCGAAGTAGGATGTAAATTTGTTAACGGAACATTTTGATAAACATTCTGTAATTTCATCATCTTCATATTGTAGTAATTCATTTTTGCTACGCTCGCAATTCTTTCATTATCGGCGGCAGTCTTTTGCATCTCTATTAGCTCCAAGCGGGCTTTGTGCTCTTTTTCGAGTAGAACTTTCTGATATTCGATTAGGTTTAATCGAGCAGATTGCTCGTCGTTGCTCCTCTTTGAAGATGTAGTTTTAGTTGACGGCTCATACGTATCGCTTTCAGGGATACTCACAAACGACCTTTTCATGGAATGACCTGAATGAAACTTTTCGTTAAATAAATGCTTTTAGTTGCACAAAGCTTAATTATCATGCAAATTTACACGAATTAGCCGAATCATGACACCTATCTTCTGAATCCTCCAGTAGGGTCTTATTGGCGGCCACAGCATTGCTGTCATAGGGGCACGAAATTCGTGAGAATTGAGAAGGAATCAGCTCAGAAATTCGAATATAAATATCGGCTGGCGGTTTCGGTTCTGGTCCACCACCCGTACTGTTTTGGCTGCGCTTGTATTCGCCGAGCACTCGGTGCAGGGCCGTGCTTAGGGGTTGTCAGCCCTAGCAAGAGGATTTTTAGCGGCCCTAAAATTTTTTAAACTAATTAATATATTTGTACTGTATTAGTTTGGAAAAAACAACATTTATCAGCGGTAAAGTGATTGAACATAAACAAAAACTGTCAGAATTGCATATTTTGATCAAGAACAAAAAACAACATAATAATTGATTCATCATTCGATTCGTATGAGGTGTTTTTTAACTTTAATTCGACGAAGTGATGAAACAGCAGGAAAACAAAGCTCATTTCTTTCACGTTAGGCCTCACTCAGTCAGTATTACATGGAAAATTCGTAAGGCGGTTACAGAAGTTGCTTGCTTAGCCACTACAACAAGCTTGTACCAATGTTAACGGATGTAAGGGCCCTCAAATGTTATTGTTATAGGCTTCCAACTAGGAAAGAATTAGTAAAATATTGATTGGATAATGTTAATTATTTATCGTACACAGTTACATTGTCAATAAGGGCTACTAAACAAATTTTCTTTGTACCAACTTTCATATTTTAGCGGCCCTAAATTTTAGCGGCCCTGGACGGCAGCCCAGTTCGCTCCCCTTAAGCACGGCCCTGAATCGGTGATATGTATTCAAAATAATTATTTGGTGATTTTTAAGGTGCTGATTGCGTTGCGATACGTGGGTGCCTGTTGCTTTCAACGAGAGGTGGCGGATATACATAACATCAGTCAGCCCACGGTTTCGCGATGTATTTCCCTCGTACTACGTTTTTAGCAGAACTAGGACCGACAATGTTAAGGTTCCCACAAAATGAGGAATTACAATGTCTCAGACAAGGATTTTACGAGAAAAGAGGCTTTCCTGGTGTTACCGGCGCTATCGACTGCACACATATTAGAATCATGAACTCCGGGGGACCTGATGCAGAACTTTAACGAAATAGAAAAGAATTTTTTTCAATCAATGCGCAAGTTTTGTGTGATGACAAACTTCTGATACGCGATATTGTTTCAAGCCAAAGAGGTAGCGCGCACGACTCATGCATTTTAAACGAATCCCAACTGCGAGGTCGTCTTGAAGTTCTACCACACGCTTTTCATGTACTAGGAGATAGGGGCTCTGCGAACCGGCATTATTTGCGTACTCCTGTCGCATTTCCTAGAACGCCATCTGAAAGAAGGTACAACTACGCCCATTCATCAACTCGAATGGCAATCGAGAGAACCTTTGGGATATGGAAACGTTTTCTGCCTTGTTTATCGAAAGGCTTGAATTTTCCGCCTGAAAAAAGTTCAATGGTAATCGTTGCCTGCGCCGTTCTTTATAATCTGGCGCGTTCGCGAAATGGCATAAATGAAGAGGACTTTTTGGATGATGAAAGTGACGATGACCATGATAACAATGTTGGAAATGAAAATGCAGAAGGAGCGGCAAAACGGCGTGCTGTTATCCAAAACTATTTTACTTAATGTATTCATGTGTTCTCAAACTGGCATTTTCATTCATCAAGTGTAGTTTTCTGCAAAAATTAAAAATCGCATGTTTGTTCAACTCACTTGTTTCATGTTCTTCCAGCGAATCAATAGTTGTTCGTTTGATCGGTTGTTCACGGCAGGATTTCTCGAAAACGCCGCCTCGATTTCTTTCCAGGTGGCATTTTTAGCAAACATAGTTTTCGAATCTGTCTTCTTATTCTCAACAACTTCAACCCTTTCCGCAACACATTCCAATAAAAATTCCAATTCTTCTGTGTTAAAATTAGAATCCCTGTCACGGCTCTTTGAAGAGTTCATTCTTTCGAAAGTGTGTAATACAAGCGAAAACCGGAAATATAGCAACCTGCTGTAAAGTAACGCGTAATAAAGCAAGAAAATGTGAAAAAGAAAACAGACATCAGGACGTGCAGGCACAGCAGTGCCTGCAAAAAGCACTTTAATCGAAACTATCCTAGATATAATTCGAATTAAAGGACTTTAATTCGAATTAACTAATCCGCCTTTAATTCGTATTGGTGAATACGAATTAACTTAAATTCGAATTATTTGTTTAATTCAAATTAAGTAATTCGAATTAAGGCTCTAATTCGAATTAAGTTAATTCGCGTTGGTGAATACGGGCCTATGTCTACGTTCAATTTTTTGCTAGCTAATTTTTGAATGATGTAAAATTTTAAAAATTTAAGCGAAGCCAAATGATGACGACGATACTGAGTTTTAAACGCTCTTTACACGTTTTAGATTTTAATTTTTCAAATGGTTTAATCATTTAAATTTGAAATTTCTTCCAGAAATTATTTGCATAAATGACTCTGAAGCGCAGCCTTCTGTACATTTTATGCCCTTTTTGACATTAGTATTTTGAGTAGTATCGAATTTCTATTTCCTCATTGAAGCTTCGTACCAAGTTTCTCTTCGCTGGCCAATGCGTGCATGAAGCAAAGCTATGAAAACAATTAAAAAGAATATGCCAAAATAAGTTACCAATTGCGAGTTTGGATTTTGAACGTCCCCACAAGTTTTCGATTAATTTCTCATTGAATATGAAATAAGGGATTAAATTTAATTTTGAAAATAGTTTGAACATCGGATCATGACATTTTAATATTCCTTTCAGAAATTATTTGCCTTAATGACTCTGAAGCGCAGCCTTGTGCTAAAGTGTGACGTCATGTTTACTCGGCAAAAAGTTTTTTATGTTGCCTAAAACTTTTTTGCTATGCTTAATGTACTACGTTGAAAGGATAGGCGCTATGCGCCCATTGTCTTGTTAGTTGGCCATATAGAACAACTGACGTGAATGTAATATGAATGGAATTTGTTTTTTTCCGCCTCCTCATTAAAACTTCGCTTCAAATTTTTTTGCTGGCTCATTCAAGCAATAAATAAAGCCATAAATAGTTAGGTTAACTTAAAATAAAATACCTAAATCAAATATCAGTGACAGATTTTGTTATAAACGTCCTTCACAACTTTCCGATTGAATTTTGGTTAAATATTGAATCATTGATTAAACTATGCTTATTAGATCTTAAAAGTTCAAATTTTTCCCTTGAAATTATATACTCGTACATTGATGTTGCTCAAGTGAACTTCGATTCTTACTTCCTAGTCTCGTCCTTGCGGCATTGCAGTTTTCTTCATCCGAACCTGAATGAAAGATTAATTGCATAAGCATTACTTATTCAATACGAATTATAGAATTATATCCGAAAAAAGACAAGCAGTGTCACGGACTCTGTTTTTTCAAGAAAATAATAAGATTTTTGCGACACGTACTTTACGGAGAAGTAGCCCTATTGAATTTAGGCGATTAGTCGATCGCTAAAATTTTGGTCCGTTTAAGATTGATTTTCAGTAAGACGTTTTTCTCTGACATTTCTAGCGCTTTAAGATTCCAGAGAATACGGAGCCAAAATATAGCGTTACAGACAAATAAAAGATTATAAGATGCGAAATTGAAGCGAATTACGACCACACCTGGGCGTGGGGGTTTGGGGGGTATGCACCCCCAGAAACCAAAATACCCCCAGAATTCAATTTTTGAAAATTTTTTTCGTTTTTTTCGTAATTTTTTGATGCCAATGGATAGTGCTTGATGAGAAACGTCGAAAAATGGTGTTTTTATTGCCATACCACCATTTTTAAGGCCATTTTTCGACCTTCAAAAAAATCTTGCACTCCCCCCAGAATTTTCTTGCTGCCCACGTATGATTACGACGCCTTTGCATAAGCTATAATGCAAAAAACTATAAAGTGTGACAGAATCATAGATAATCGCTAGGTTTAAAATTAAATAAATAAATATTAGTAATTATATTATTATTAAGAAAATAGTCCTTCATACGATGAAGGTACGTAAATGAGTTTTGAAGCTGTTTTAATTTCTAAAATCCATTTTAGGCACAATAACCAGTCTAAAGGACAAGTTTTGACTTCATTTCCGTAAAGCTAATGATTTTTATAGCGCAATCAATCGGTCTGTTAAATTATCCTACAGGATGAGAACACGAATATGAAAAATGATTGCGAGAAGCAGGCATGTGCAAACATCTTCCCAGGAAGATCATAAATTATGCAATATCTAATCATTGAGGATATGCAGGAAAGAAATGAAGTTCAATAAACTGTTGAACTTTGCCGGAGAAAACTGCATTTCTGCAATAATTCGTAGAACAAACAAGATTTTGTCGGTATGTCTTCAATAAATTTATGCGTTATTGGGCTTTGCCCGCAAAGTCTGCAGAAAAGATTGAATCATAGTCGTAGGCAGGATTTTGGTACGGAGGGGGCCCGAATAAAATTTTTTAAAACAGCTTTTGCATTCAGGGGCGGATTCAGGGGATTCAGGGGGCGGGGGAGGCCGCCCAACATTGGTCCAAAATAGTGCGCAAAATTAAAGATTTTTTAGCGATCTTTAGCGATTTTCGGGTTAAAACGGCTAATTTTACGCCCAAGTCAGGGTTCCGCCTCCCCCTTAGGGATACCGCCCCCTTAGGAAAGTCCTGGATCCGCCACTGTTTGCATTTAATGCTTACATTTTGTACGGTAATGCATTATGTATAGTAAAACTAGGATTTTAAACATCGACTAGCCAACTCACACGTTTTTTATAACAAAAAATACAAAAAGTATGATGCGGCGAGAAGCGCCTACAGATTTTGATATTTTCACTGTTTTCAAGTAACATTTACGGCCTTTTATGAATACTGATAGAGCAGAAAATCATCAAATTTGCACAAAACAACTTTGACGTAATGCCTTAAGCTTGGGAACAGGAAAACAGAGTGCGAATTACTAACCTAATATAAAGCAGTAGAATATTTTGACTATTTTAAGCTTTTAAACTCAATGCTGGAGCTTTATAAAGATGAATAACACAGTAAACGACGCGAAGCGCCGGGAACATTCGACGTTTATGCTTTTAAGCTCAATTGAAACCGTTTTAAAATCATAGAGAACAGACAAACTAATTCCGGCGCGAATGCCAGAAATTTTCAGAAATTCCTAACCCTTTTACCAACGATATTTTATGGCTGGGGTTCTGGGCTGGCGCGTTCGATCACCCCAGCTCAGTCCGGGGCAGAGCCCTGGAAAATTTTTGTAAAAAGCACTTTGACGTAAAATCATAACGTTAAAATTTTCGCAAAATAGGCTACATCTTAATTCTGATTTTATCCCAAAGACACTTAAATGTATCAACTCCTACATAAGCACAAAACTTTGTAACTACTTGCTGTTCATAGGAAAGTGGGGATCTAGTATTTTCTAAAGGGGGCAAAATCCAAAATCCCTAATTCTACCAACAGTGTCAAAAACTGTTCAAAAAATCCGTTCAGTATGCTCAGTGGCGGATCCAGGATTTTCCTAAGGGGGGGGCGGAACCCTGACTTGGGCGGAAAAATTAGCCGTTTTAAGCCGAAAATCGCTCGAAAATCCTTAATTTTGAGCAATATTTTGGGCCAATGGGGGAGCGGCCGCCCCTTCCCTCCTAAATCCGCCCCTGAGTATGCTTCAGGTATCGGGTTTTCCGTCTTTTGGTAGACAGAATTATTCGTGAACCGAAGAAAGTTTAAAATTTTGAAAATTTACTGAGAAAAATGCGCAAGATTAGTGCAAAAATCGGCAGAAATAACCAAAAAAATACACGAGAAATCATTTTAACTAAAAAAATTCTTCTTCTGTGCATAAACTACTCTGCTGGTGAAAAAATTTAGTTTTTAGAGAGCCAAGAAAATCATTGAATGTCAATAATGAGTACTATCCAGCGCAAAGCGCAGGAAAACGTTGAAAAATCCTGATGATAATGGCTCAAATACTCAAAAAAATAGACAATTATTCTGTATTGAGCCAAATATTCATTAGCGACGGGAGAGTAGTCCCCGCCACCTTCTAAATCCGTGCCTGATTGGAATGCCAATTTTTGTTTGAGCAAAAATGCGTTTCTCGACTTCTGCTAAGTGCACAAGCAGCAAAAGGCTCCTACCAATGAGATAGAGAAAAATATATCAGTGATTTATACGTCTTACCATTTTCAGGCCAATACGTAGCTTTATTAGCAAGATGTAGTTCAGAAAACAGAATATGCGCAAAACAAGAAAATTTAGCAATTTTTTCAATGAAAACAGGATTATGTGTTTTACTGAAGAAATGCAAGCAAGGCAGAGTATAGCTGAATCGGTGTGCAAGAATCTTCACATGTTTACTATGGTGCATAACAAGCATATATCATCCCACGAACAAAATAGTACATTGAATCAGTAAATAATGTAATCATGCTCTATGGGATTACTTCAATTTCCAACTTACAAAAGGCACCAAATGTTTCAGTGAATGCGGATTGGCCTAATTTTGCATATTATGAAGCCAGAATCAGATAATACATAGCATTGAATTTATTTTTACAAAAAGTAAGCATTGAAAAATATTTAATGACGGTTACACTTTTTTACAGGTCGCAGAATATACTTTGATTTTTTGCTTCGCTTAAAGAAAGTTGATTTTTAGCAGATCTTGCGACTTTTGGCATAGACATATGTTGAGAATCGCTGCTGCTACTAGCTATCCAGAGGACTGTCTGTTCTTGTAAGGTCACTGGTTGCTTGCAGTCAGCAAGCTGTTCGACTACGCCGACGTGCATAATATAAATGCGGCTAACGTACCTATATATTTAAGCGACCTTATCCCACCGAGCGTTTATTACCGACTCACTCATCAGGGTTGCCAGGTGCAGGGGAATTCTCCTGAATTCAGGAGAATCTAAAATTTTCAGGAGCAGGAGCAGGAGAATGGGCTTTTCAGGAGAAATTTCAGGAGAAATTATAAACCTGCAGGAGAATGCAGGAGAATTTTAAAATGTCAGGAGAATTCAGGAGAATCCTGAAAATCTAGGAGAATTCAGGAGAATTTTCAAAACTTAAACAGCAAGTTATAACGACTATCATACATTAACCTTCTTACTGTACTTACTGTACTTACTTAGTTGTTTCGCATTTAAGAATTTATTTCGTTCATAGTTAAGACCTACCTAAGTGTCAAGTTATAACTATATCCAAATAAGTTTCGTGCTTCCGTAGTAAATCATTCATTCATTCATTTATTTATTCACTCAGTTTCATAGACGTTTGCAAACACCGTTTTTTCCACTTTTTGGTCTATTTGTCAACCAAAATTTTGGGAAATGGAAAAAATTTTTGGGCTTGGTTGGCATTTGTGGAAACTTTTTGTAATGTTAAAAATGCGTTTTAGAGAGTTGAAACTTCAAAAATTTTTCGGCGCTTCGCGCCGAATTGATTAAATTCTTACTTATTAGTAATCCTTAAGCCGCGCCGCGCCAATTGCAGCATTTTTATCGACAATCTGGTCTAGAACTTCACTACGATTGAAAATCCTTATCTTCTGCTCGGATTCAGCTAGTTTTTGTAATGCAAAAATGCGTTTTAGAGAAGTGAAACTACAAAATTTTTCGGCGCTTGCGCCGAATTGATTTAAATCTTTTTGGTTATTAATATTTGAGCCGCGCTCGCGTCAACTGCAGCATTTTTATCGACAATTTGATCTAGAACTTTACTATGACTGAAAATCCTTATTTTCTGCACGGATTCAGTTAGTTTTTTAATGCAAAAATGCGTTTTAGAGAAGTGAAACTACAAAAATTTTCGGCGCTTCGTGCCGAATTGATTTAATTCTTACTTGTTATTGATGTTTAAGCCGCGCGGCGCCAATTGCAGCATTTTTTATCGATAATCTGGTCCTAGAACTCCACTACGATTGAAAATCCTTACCTTCTGCACAGTTTTTGAAATGCAAAAATGATTTAGAGAGCTAAAATTTCAAAATTTTCTAGCGCTTCGCGCCATTTGATAAATTATAGTTTCAATTATCAAAAACGACTTCAGAATTGGCTAAAATGCTTTACTGAAGGAAGGAAATTCAAGTTTAAACAAATAACGTGACTGATCGTGATATTCTTGTAGAGCGCGAAATTTTTATACAAAAAGTGCATCAAACACCGCTATTGCATGTGTACATAAAATTTTCCACTTAAAAACACTGATTTTTCAACACAGGCGCTCTATTTTGAACGTTTTTAGACCTCCCAAAGAATGTGGAAAAAAGTCGGAAAAAGTGGAAAAAAAATTTGGGTTCGGTCTATAATGTCAACCAAATCGCTGGGAAAAAACGATGTTTGCAAAGCGCCTATAAACATTTTTTTGATATATTTCAAAACGTAAGGATTTGCTTGCTACTGAAGTACATACAATTAGTAATAAAGTATTATTTATTTTTTCAAAAGACATTGCAAAAAGGGCTCTTTTCAGAAATTTTTGATGATGTAAGTGCAACTGAAAATTGGCGGTCACTGTTTTAAGCACAGAAATTGTTTTTTCGAATAATGTGTATTGTAAACAATACGACCTCTTTAGCTTAGGCCCTTGAGCAGTATATCCTGATGAAGATCAAGAATCCGTTATTGATAGTTTGTCAGCTGTTGATGTTGAATAAAATGTTATACTTTGTGGTGCAGCATTAGTCTTCCATTATTTTTGCATCTGCCTGTATAATGCAGATATGCTCCATGAGCTTTTTGTGGGAGAATTAATGCTCTTTATTTAGCCTTGAGTGTCCTTAGGATTAACAGGCAAGAGATCAGAATAAAATAGTTGGGTGAACCAAGGTAAATTGGCCTGAGCATGCTTGATTTGCATGTGTACATATAATTGTAGATCTGCTGTACAACCTTTCCCGCAAAATATGAGCCAGGAGAATTTTCAGGAGAATCAAAATATTTTCAGGAGAATTGCAGGAGAATTTTTCCCCAATTTTACCTCTGTGCAGGAGAATCTGAATTTTGGGACCTGGCAACACTGTCACTCATACGAAAGCAAATAAACATGAAGCCATTATATGCTAACAGTAGCTATCCGTGTCTCCCTGCACACAATAATATAAGATAGCCCGTGTTAAAGCATAGGCAATGGTGAAGAATTGCCTATGCTTAAGCATAGGCTGGCGTGCTACCTAGTTTGGGGACCAGGTAGCAAGGGGATGCGTGCCAAGACGGGTCCAAACCTGCACCAACATGCCCCAACCTGCCCACCTATCAGGGGAGGGTTTTTTACCAAGAAACTAAAGAATTATTGATTTTGTCATGAATAAGTCTAAGGGATCCCTGCTCGTGCAGTGTAAATTTAATCGTTTTACTTACTTTTCAGGGCTGCGTCACGTGGACGGATAGAAAAGTAAGATGGGCTTAAGTCACTCGGTGGCGAAGTAAGACCCGACTTTTTTACACCTTAGTTAAAATTTTTCAAATTACAACACGCATTTTTTCCCTATATATACTCGGTTTTTATAAAATTCTTCATTGCATGAATTTAGTCTCCTAAAATGCTAATGTGTAATATTATTGCTCGGAGCGATTGTGGCTGTACTTTAAATCTCAATACTCTGGCTGCGCACTGTTCGAAGTTCGTTGAGTAGAAGCATGGAGTCAATTCGATGCAAATAATTTTTATCCTAGCAGTTTTCCTACGAAAGCTTTAAAGATTACAAGCGCACATAAGATTAACATTGCACAACCGTTTTTTCATTTAGGGTAGATTTTACGGTGCCTATAATTACGGGTCGAATAATCGACAAATTGTGTACACAGACGTATTTGGCACCGTACCTGGCTTAGCACTATAAATACAGCAAACCGACATACTGTCGTATAATTAGAAGCTAAATATCATCCATAAATATATCCGTAAAAGATATAAATCATAGTTTCCCAAGGTCCAGACTTGAGGGAGTGGTGAAATCCCAAAATAGGGGACCAGTAAATTTAGTGGTGTATTATTATTTAGCCGACACTATTTTTTGTACGAGCTTCTTTGTGCATGTACAAGGATCTCCGAGAAGTCCTTTGAATGAGCGAACAAATCTTTGTAGATATATTATATAAATGTATTTTTAAACATACAGATTTTTACATACTACGAGTGTGTGACCTGCGACCGGCATGCAGTCCTAAACAGTACTTTTTTGTACAAGGTACCTTTGTACATGTACAAAGATAGTACCTAAAAGTCTTTGTACATTTTGTACATGCAAATTTTTGTGTACTATAATATGGTACAGTAGCGATTTTAATGTGGTAAAACAGGGTATTTCGACCTTTGGTAGTGTATCTTAGCTAATTTCTGGGTTTCTGAATATTTGACATTTGTCCATTCTAAATGCAAATTCTACCATTTTAGAGATATATAGGACAGACAAATTTTACACTTTTTTACAGTTTTTGTCTTCCTAAAATTTTGTATATGTACAAAGACGGTCCTGAAAAGTCTTTGTACATCGGGGAAAATCTTTGCCGAATTTAAAAAACCGTGGTCCTAAATGTGTTAATTCGGCCCGAAATCACTTGATAATATTAGTTAATTTTTATGAGCTTTTGATGGAATTTGCACATAAAACTCGACTGAGAAAGCTAAAACAACGTGTATTACAAAATCAGAATATTACAGAAATTGTAATATGCCAATTAAATCTTGTAATAAGCACCACTGCGCTTATAAATCCAATGCATCATCAAGATAAATTAGTCAATATTATCTTTGAACGGCAAAAAAGTGCAGTTATTAAATAGTACTTAATGTTGCATAATATTTTTAAAATAGTAGAAACAGATACAAAAAATATTTGAATCTGCATAAAGATGCCTAGGTTATACAAAGATTGATTTTGTAGTGTTTAATGACCCTGCTTGAAGCTAAATGCAGTATATTAGCGATATTTTGCGCGAAGCGCCTGAGATTTTTTGAAATTTCACGGAAAAATACTGGAAAACGTTAAAATTACTGTCACTTTGCCCCAGAAAGTATTTTAACATTGTATAAATATGGCTCCAAAAATAAATGCACGAGCCGAAATCGATTTTTGGCGAAAACCTGCATTTTTTTGTCATTTTTAGGTGTGTTTTTGCGATTTTGCGATTTTCGGCGAAAAATTGGTTTTCATTTATCCCCCTAAAAATGGTCGAAAACCATGCATGTAACAGGGAGCTTCAGAGAATTCCCCACCCAGGGTTGGACGTCCTTCCCACCCCTCCCACCACATCAGAAAATTTTGACCCACCCTCCCCCATTTTGGCGAAAACTTGCGCTTTTTGGCTATTTCTAGTTGTTTTAGCCACTTTTGGCCAAAAATTGGAGCCGCTTAACCCCCCCCTAAAAATGGCCGTGAAATATATATATATATATATATATGTAACCGGGGGTTTGGGCCATCCCCTTACGCTTTTATGCAACGAACTCCCTCCAAGCCAGAAAATTTTCGACCACCCTCCGCCATTTTTCGCGAAAACTTGCGCTTTTTTGGGTATTTTTAGGTGTTTTTGTCATTTTTGACCTAGAATTGGAGTCGCTAACCCCCCTCTCCTTGTGAAAATGGTCAGGGACCCCCACCCGAAATTTCCAGCTATTACATGTATGCCGACGAGTCCCTCTCTGAAAATTTTCAGCTGTTAGATGCATGTTCTATAGTGATAGTGTGTCTATTTACTCTTGCTTACATTCAAGAATACTGACAGTGACTTGAGCCTTGGACCCTGAGGGGTGTAATACCCCCCTCACCCTAGTGTGTGATATAAATAGTAATTTCATCAAACTTAAGGAACCACTCTCAATAAAATTTCACTTTGGAAGAGCGAGGGTAATATATAAATGCCTTATCAACCAATTGGTACCAAGAAAACTTCTAGCTCTTTTGTTGGGCTCACCTCAAGTACAGCGGGCCCGCAGAAAGAAGAAGGACTACTACGAAAAAGAAGTCAAATTAGTTGGACGAGGGAAAGAAATAGTCTATAAATAAGGCTAAAACTAAACGAATAACAAACTTATGTCAATCTTATGCCCTACGAAACTATGCCAAAACAAAACACTGACTTGGAGCAACATACGTCGGTCATCGGCGAAAATGACATCGAATATTATCCAATAAGCCCTTTGACGAGTGGCGAGGCGAACCAATACAATTCGATGTGCCCGTAACCTTCACTCAAATGACGATCCGAATTTTCTCCTGAAAATCAGAGCAAAAATTGTACAAGGAGAGCAGTGCCAGCAGATGCGAGAGTGGGACCCGTAAATCTAACATTGCATGCACTTTTTAGGGATATAGTTTTAAAAGCAAGTGGAATTATTTTTAATCAGGCGACTGAGACGTACCCGCACAGCGCTTATGTTGAGACAGTTTACGCTTATTCCTCTGCAGCTAAAAGTGGGACAGTAGGTATTCCCCAGCTGTACTACAAAGATAAAGCAGGAAAATCTCATGGGCTGGTAAAAGCAATAAACCCTGGATTCGATCACCGAGTAATAAAATTTGAAAAAAGTGCTGAAATGGTAGGTAGACTTCACTGTGA
Organism: Mermis nigrescens; assembly: GCA_036768485.1. NCBI lineage: Eukaryota > Metazoa > Nematoda > Enoplea > Mermithida > Mermithidae > Mermis > Mermis nigrescens. Next base: position 28,589,029 of record JAVLUZ010000154.1, on the reverse strand, counting down.
TCTTTTGCTTCAAAATAAACTAATTGTTCCAGGGGTACGTTTTTCGTTGACTTTATTTCCTTCTACTACTTTTCATATACTATCAGGTACAACTAATCCAACTGAAAAATCAATAATTAAGAAAATTATTTTAAAAGTCAGACGTGTGACGATTTCGAGTTCTGGCGTTTTGGCTATTGTGCGCTCCATACAAAGAAAAAACGTGCAATACCCCATACTAAACCATTTTTCATCATGAATCATGCGTTTCTGCACAAATTACAGTAAATGGGCACCTCTACCCTCCTCTACCCCATAACCCGAACGATTCTATGATCGACCCGTATCTTAATTCGCTGAGAATGGTTCAAAAACTATTTTTGTAGATAGCGACAATGGCATTACCCTACATAGATGATTTTTCGACTAGCGGATATCATATTTTACCGTTCGATTTTTCTACAGAGGAAGGAAGAATTCCCCAAAAATTAACGCTGTAGTGACTCTTGACGCACAATTCGAACCTGATGCTTTCGGTTCGAATCAAACTGCCGTTTTTATATTTTATGGGATAACGCTATAACGGTCTAAGACGTTTTGGCGCCAGCAAAATTATTCTAATTAAATCAATTTTGAAGCAATTTCAAAACGAATTATATATTCAGAAAGCAGGTTCTACAAGCTACAAAATAGCATATTGTTCTTTTCGATTCGATGAGTATTCATTTGTTTACGACTGAAAAACTGTAGAAAATCCAGTGTATTTTTAGATGCATTTAATTATCTCACTAAATTCAAAGATATTCTAAAAGTAATTCATACCATCACGTAGAGAATTGAATGGGCTTTCAGAATCAGGCACGTAGCTCTGAGGGAAAGGGGGGTCCGGACCCCCCCTTAAAAATTCAGAAAAATCGGAAAAATATGACTTTTTAAATGTTATTTTGTGCTATTTTTAGCCTTTTTGGGCTTGGTGCCCCCAAAATTGGTGTTGGTCCCCTCAAAATAGAACGGCCAGCTACGTACCTGTTCAGAATCTGTATTATACTCTAATAATGAAATGCAAATAATTAATAATATTACAAAGAGTGTGGCGCCAAAACGTCCTATTCCGACACTATAAGTATGGACGAGCGCAAAAATATCTCACTAGATTTTATTCCGTAAGAATGTACACCAGCCAGATAAAGGCTATGGTCGCTCTTGATCCAATCGCTCCAATCACTTCGCGCTACTTCAATGGCGCGTTTGCTTACGACGAAATTCCAAAGCAAATTTCCAAGTAAAGCAGCAAATTTTTATTATCGTAAATATTGCGCCAACAGCGCATAGAGATTCACTCTGGATATTGCTGTTTCTCAAAAATGGCGAAAAATAATGTGATTAGATAGTTTAGCGCAAAGTCCATCCGTTTACAACAAGAATTTTCGAAAAGCGGTATCGCATTTTTCGAAATTCTCCTCTTACCCCCAGCAATGCGTTGCATTATAACATGCATTATAGTCCAACATCAGCATCACATACGTTAAATACTGTATCTATTTTGCACACGAGCTATGTATAGAGGGAAATCAATAAATACGGTAGAAAACAAATTTTCAGCAAAGTAGAAAACGATAGAAACATCAATAAGTGGTTTAAAAGATTTTTTCATCAAAAAATTCCAATTTGTGTTCGATTTGATAATGATCAATCGTGTTTGTGTACAGAAGAATGGAAGAAATAAACTAAAACATTAATTATCTAAATAGTCCAGCAAATTTTATAATTTCGGGGGCAATGGGGAGAGGGAAGACCGTTTGGCTCCTAAAACTATTGTCGGTATAGCCTCTTAAAGCAGAAAAGGGTAAAATGATTTATTTTTACAATGTTTGACAACCGCTTTTCGAACAATTTTATAGAAAAATTTCTTCAAATGAAATTCGTGCAAGGCTTATCTTTAGACGAGATCGAAAACGAGTAATCATCAGAGCCAAACACGGTTAACGTCTGCATCTGCGACGACTTAGAAACGTTGCTGTGAAAAGCGATATTTTTGGAAGACTTTTCATCATTTACGGCCATCACAGAAATATGCTAAATTTCTTTATAAGTCGAAATCCTTTTTTCCGAGGGCCTCATCCACGACAATAAACCACAACACACACTACTTCGTTTTACAAAAATACCTCAACTAAATGTCTTGGATACGCTCAACAACCAGCTGTACGGCAATGGTGAGCCATTGAAACAGGCGTATTTGAAATCGATGTGCGAAAAGCCGTATAATTACATTCTGATTGATGTTTTTGCCGATCATATCCAGAACAGGCTGTGTTCGAATATCTTCAGCGACGAGCGTCCAATGATAATATGGAGACCAGTCTAGAAAAAATATATGATAGTTATTTTTATAGAAGAAAAAAATAAAAAATATGAAAGCAAAGCAAGAAATTGAAGTAAGCGAGCCGTATTCCGAACTACTTAGTGAGAAGAGCTTAAAAAGAACCTAAAAAATTTGTTAATTCAGCAGGCACCGCCAGAATTCTATTCAGTTCTCACTCAGACTCGGGCCGTCCGGAAAACCGGACGCAACTTTGATGGCTCACCACAGCCAAAATATGGTAGTAAGGGGTATGATCCTGCAAACTAAGATACTTCATAGGTACTTAAACTTAAATGCTTATGCACTTTTACCACAAGCAATTACCCTGGGTGCCCGCCTAGCTCAAAGCACAAGGGTCTCTATGTCGCGGATCCGCGACACCGCGCGCGGTGTTGCGGGGGTACCTTGTAGCATTGCCTGGGATTTTTTTGAAACCTTGATAACTTTTTACCTATTTAGATTTCACGAAAACAAAAAACCATCAAATATATGCGTTGCAGATAAAAAATTACTGTGTTATTTTCAACCCTGGGACAGGTGATACCTTCTGGCCCTTAATTAAGGGTTAAACAGCAGCTTCTGTGCCGAGAATACAGACTTTTGTAAACGATCTGAGAATAGCTTATCACACTACCTAGCAAGCGTCTAAAAGATAAACAAAAGGTTTTAGAAAGCGAATCGTCTGAATTCATAGCTGAACTTTTTGGAGCACTGAGAAAAGCCATTTCAAAATGAATGTACGCAAGATGTGTGTAGTCCCCAAAGAATTATATAATTCGTTGATAAAAAGGTCTGAAATTGCGGTTCATCCTATTGTTGCAGCGCAAAAAAAACGAAAAAGAAAAGAGTAAAGTTTTGCGTTCTAGGAAAGGTAACCCAGACAAAAAGCCAAGTGTTAGCTGATATTGGACACAAGCAATACGTACTTGAGGAGCAAAGAAAAAAACAGCAGCAGACAACATTTTCTGTAAAATTAGTTGCCAATGGCGAAGTTAAAAAACGTGGCAGACCGTCAAAAACGAAATATTTCTAGTTTGATATGCAAGGCGAAGGATTATTAAATGATGAAGTATTTTATCAGTATGAGCCTAAAGGCGTACCAAAAGCGAAATTAATTGGCCGAATCCACGATATCAGGCATGTCTGAATGTGCCCAGACACGTTTCCCAGAAAAGAATGCTTATATCAATGCGTGAAAATTGCTCTATGATTGGTTGGCACCCTTCCAGCATGCTCTCTGATTGGCCAATTAGTTTCCCGGTAAAAGTGAAGTATAAATAGGGGGAGCATGAGCGTTCTCATCATTCCAGCATTCTTATTGGAATGACGTCTCCCTTCGAATTGCCATTAAATCGCGCTTTGATCGAAAAAATAATTGCCTCTAATGTCTGGGTAAACAACGAGCGCCTAATAGGAACGTTCTGGAAAATAATCACCAAAAGAAAATGGGTCAAATTAATAACCGCCGAATTTTTGGTGACTTTGATTGACGACGAATCGTCTCAAAATTTACGCTAACCAAAAATAAATTACGAAAATTTGAAATTGCTGGTCGAAAGCGAATTTTTGAAAAGCGACTACGAAATTCTGCTTTTCATATTTTCGGACGTTTCTCGACTAAAACTAACTTCTAAGCAATGTAAAAATTTTGCGCCCCGCGAATTTTAGGAAGCGCTACTACTACAAAACCAAAACAACGACCAGCTTATTCAAGGCTTGGGTGACTATTTCGAAATTTGCGAAAATTCTAAGCTTTGTGTTAAACGTCTTAATGCCGAAGCTACTAGTTTTAATGTCCCATTCCGAGAAATCGATGATTTAACGCCTGTTTTGTTTCCTCCAATTTGGAACGATATTTTGCAGAATGTTCTACCCTGCGACCCTTCTGTTCGCATTGGAGACCCGACGAGGACAATAGGCATATGGGCAAAAGCGAACGGTAAAAGTACGAGTATGTAAAAACGGGACAGGCACAAATATGAGACACACACATACACGTAAGATATGATAACGCACATACAGATTCGTACTCAAGTCGCATTAAGCGCGAGTGCCCATTTTTCTATCCCAGATTTTGATTGAAAATAAGTGTGGGAAAGGAAGGAAAATATGATAATTTTTAGGGTAAGGTGGTCCCGGGCAAGCCGCTTAAGCGTTACGCTTATTGGTCGCGTACGTCCGCGTATGGAAATTGAGCACAAAAATGTACATCTGGGGCAATCAGTTGTTGATGCGTAGGTATTTGAAGAAGCCATTCGTGCGTTGAAAAAGTATACCCAATATGTAAAGTAATAAGACTTTAGCGAAAAGGGTTGTTTGGAAGAGACTGTAACACGTACATACATAATTAGAGAATGTAAAGGAACAAATATACCTACGTATTCTGGGGGTTGGAGCCCCCAAAACCGTTGATTTCTTGGAAAAATTGTGTTTTTAAAGCGTTTTTAGCACATTTTTTTGGCTCAAAACTTTCAAATTTTCGGAGCTTCGTGCTATGAACACATCTGTCGACTGTACTTTGTTCAATTTTCACGATTTTTTCGTTCTAGAAAGAACGAAGATCGTTCGATAGGTACATCTAAAACAGCGTTTTTGACATGTACCAGACGTTCTTTTGGCCAAAAAACACTTTTGGAAAATATCTTGGGCCCGACCCACCGTCATTTCTATTCCATGCTGTTCGTGTAAGGAAGCATCAGTTGTAAACTGCAACCCTTGAAGCTAATTACATGTAGAATATTTTAGTGCCAAATCATCGGGTCAGATAAAGAATAGCAAAATCTGTTTAAGGTAGGTACCTACTTACACTTTTTCGCCTGCATGCTTTCCCGGTAAGATTGGTGCATCTTAGACAGCAATGCGCAAAAATAACAACGGTCAACAAAGACGGAAATCGAACCTTTTATCCTCATTATTTATTTTTCATGTCTGTTCTTCATCTTCCCTTCTTTTCTCTTGCCCGTTTTTGGTCGACGACATTCTATTATTTAGATATTTAGAATACCTCAGACTTGGAATCCAATAAACACCCTCCGACCATAGATAGAAGGCAGTCGGCACCAAAGTTCTGGGGGTGCAAGTAGTGTTATTTTGGTAGCACAAAAATAACTAAAATATGATATTGGTATAGTTAGCTTAATTTTATTATGATATAAATATGATATTTCACAATTTTTTATTTAAAATATGATATATTTTTGGTATTTGGTATATATTTAATATGTTTTTGGTAGGTAGAGCATATGTATACCTATTATGTATTTTCTGCAACCATTTCAAAGTAGATACTTACATATGTAAGCAAAATAGTTGGGGAATTAAATGCATGCATATCAATGCACTGTGATAAATTACGCATATTTTAAGACTCGTTTATTTTATTTTAAAGTCACAAGGCTAAGTATGCAAGTAATCAATATTTTTTTGAACTATTATCTTTCATTTCCAACGATTTTTCACTTAATCGGAAGCAACAATTACAAAGTTATGCATAGCAATGAATAAGCATAGCTAGTTTGTGTTAAAGTAAGCTACCTAGAAACGAATTTTGTACCTGCTCACAAATCGTATAAAATTGATTTTTGTGCACAAGGTTTTGTGAAATAAACTATAGAAAAACACGAGCATTACATTTTTAGACGTAAATTTCAAAAAAATTTTAATTTATTTAAAAAACTTCAAAATTTTCGAGATTAAGTTTAAAAATTGCATGAATTCCTTTCACTTTTCGACAAGTAACAAAATTTCGGAATATTTGGATCACAATCAGGGAAGCTCAACGGTCAAGAATACAGATGGCAAACAAGGATTAAAAAACAAATAATTTAATGGTCATCATTCCTACCTACCTATCTAATGTTTTGTAATCTCCCAGTCTGTTTCACACAAGTTTGGGCATAAATTTTAAAAACGATGACCGACAACAAATTGACATATTACGATTATAGCATTGATTTGATATACAATTATCGTAATCCGTCGGCTTACTTCCGGATAACTTCTTAAAATATATGCCCAAACTTACGTGAAACAGACTATAAGCCAACCTTGACGGAGCTGAGCTCACCTTATATTACGCATTTATCAACACAGACAGGTGTTACTTCACTCATACTACGCTGCGCTAATTGTATGTAAGTACACCATAGGTGGGCAGCTCCAAAGTTCTAAGGGTGGGGAGTGCATGTTTTTTCAAAGGTCAAAAAATGGCCTTAAAAATGGTGGTATGGCGAACAAACACCATTTTTCAACGTTTCTCATCGAGCAATATCCATTGGCATCAAAAAAGTGTGAAAAAAAACAAAAAAATTCTAAAAATTGAATTCTTGGAGGGGGTATTATGGTTTCTGGGGGTGCATTCCCCTCAAACCCCCTCCCCGACGCCCAATGAAGTACACACGAATAACGTAGGTGTACACAAACCTCAACGGACTATATGTATGAGGGGCTCGGCTTGGTATACATATGTACATACATACATACTTACGTATTTGTCTCCATATGATAATACAACCTGTGGAAAATACCTACTGCATCATACGTACAAAATAAGTAAGATGAAGAGCGAAAAAAGGAAAAGTGCTACCACTTTATACTAAAATTAAACCAAAATTATATCAAAAATATTTTCACATTCCCCAGTTTTAATGATATACAAAAATTCACAGAATTAAAATATGATATTGATAGTCCAGCAAGTGCCTACCAAAATCATACCAAAATTAATTTTTGATATATCGAAATAACACTAGGTGCACGTTCTTTTCTAAGGTCAAAAAGGGCCTTAAAATGATGGTATGGCGAAAAAACACCATTTTCAACGTTTCTCATGGAGCACTATCCATCGACATCAACAAATTGCGAAAAAAAATCCGAAAACTAAATTCCTTGTGGGGTACTTTGGTTCCTGGAGGGGTGCATATCCCCGCAAGCCCCCACGCCCAGGTATGCCTCCGGCTACTGCTGCTAGAGTGAGTAGATACTTATGTATAAGCTGAAGCATTTTATTATCAAATGAAACAAAACAACAAAACAACAGAGCGGCTAACCAAGTCAAATAATCTAGTCATTGACAGTAGACGTGATTCAGAGGCTTTTTAACTTCTTCGTTACTATTTCACTGCAAAAAGGCATGTAAACGAGTCATTTTAAAACGCAATAATTTATTATTAATTAGAAAATTATTTCAAAAATCCGAGAATATCAAAACACCCGCCGAAAATTTGAAAACCCCCGCAGCAGACCTTAAAATTTAACTTTCGAAATATTTATTATCGCTATTTACGTAGCGATTTCCGTTTAAATGACATATTTTTTTAGTTCATAATTTTATATTTTAAAGTAAACTATTTAGCAATTTTGAAAGATTTTTTCGATTTTTAATTGTTTTTGAGCGATTCTAATGCTTTTTGAGTTGTGTATTTCTAACTAAAATTTTTTATATTTTCAGATGATTTTTAACGATTTTAAAAGATTTTTTGATTTCCTTCAACGATATTAAGCGTTTTTAGTGATTATTGAAAAATGTTTTCAAAATTTAATATTTTTAATTTAAAATTTGATATTTTTAATGTTCGTTTTTTAAGCGATTTTGGAATACTTTGCCAAATTTTAAAGCGAGTTTTAACATTTTTGAGCGATTTTTGAATTTGAAATTATCTTAAAGTAATTAATTTTATTATCCGTTTGTTTCATTACTTTGTGCATGATGTAGTCATATTTTTGTTGACATTTTTCGATCTTTTAAAAATTATAACTATTTAAACATTTACAGATAAATCATTAAAAATAAGAGAAAAATGATCCATGGCTTACTTTAAGCTTTAAAATTATTTTCAAATTTTCGGCAACGCTGGCCACGGCACTATCCTGCTCGTCAGTCGGCAAATCGGAGGCGTCATCGCAAAGTAAGACGCTTTTTGAAAATGATAGCGTCACGATGACGTCATTGAAACGCTTTAATTCGATCGCCTCGGGGCATTGGACGAATACTTAAGTGAAACCAAACAATAAAATAGACAAAATGGCAAAAAATTAAAAAAATTATTAATCTATAAAAATTATGATATATTTATTCACGTATAAAATGTCAAAGGTCAAATAATGAGCCTCCTATCGTTCATGAAAGGAGAATCAGAAACGCATAAATATTGCAAGAGGCCTAGAGCATTTCGAAAGAACTTGACCTTTGCTGCATAAGCGCAGCTTCTCATTTGACCCCGGGCGATGAAAGGATGATTCACCTTTGCTTCACATCAGCAGGCACGTAACTCTGGGGGGAATGGAGGGGGTCCGGACCCCCGAAATTCAGAAAAAACCGGGAAAATAAGACTTTATAAACATTATTTTAAGCTATTTTTGGCCGTTTTGGACCCCGGACCCCCAAATTAGTGTTGGTCCCCTCCAAAATAGGACGGCCAGCAACGTTCCTGCACATCAGAAGACTCCCATTTGACCCCAAAGGATGAGACGCTATTGGACCTTCGCTATATATTCTAAGCTTCCCATTTGACCCTGGGGGACGGAACGAAACTCGGCCTTTGCTACAAAAGTGCAGCTTCCCATTTCACCCCGGGTGATTGAAGGCTACTTGACTTTTGGAACACACATGTAGCTTCCCAGACCCTGAGCTATGAAAGGCTGTCGCCACTTTTACGTACATGCGGCTTCCAATCTGAGCCGCGGACTTAATAGCATACATGTAACACGGGGATGGAGGATCCCCCACCCTAAGTCGGACGTCCCCCACACCCCATTCCCAAAGCCAGAAAACTTTTGCCTCCCCTCAATTTTTGAAAAACATAAATTTTCTTGGCCGTTTTTGGTCATTTTTAGCCGTTCTCGGCTTAAAACTGACGGACATTTACCGCGCCCCCCTTAGAGATGGCCGGAAATCTCCCCTCCTAATCCCGAGCCGTTACATGTATGGTTAATAGATTGGTCGGCCTGGAACACTGATTCGGGGAAAACTCGGCTCGAAGCTGAGTCGAATCCAGGTCATCAGGTTCCGAGGAAAGAGTTTTACCACACCTAAGCGTAGGGAGTTGGGGGTATGCTCCACACATGGGCGTGGGGGAAGGTGGGGTTTGGGAGGTATGCACTCCCCGAGAAACCCAAATACCCCCAAAATTCAATTTTTTGTTTTTTTCGCAATTTTCGATGCCAATGGATAGTGCTCGATGAGAAATGTCGAAAAGTGGTGTGTTTTTCGCCATACCACCACTTTTGGGGCCATTTTTTGTCCTTTGAAAAATCTTGCAAACCCCCAAGAATTTCGATGCTGCTCACCTATGAGTGTTACCATCTGAGCTAATACCAACAGTTATCCATTATCAAATGAATTAAATGAAACTATAAATTTGGCAAAACGTACCGTCCGTTTTCGTTTTATTCACCAAATTATTATCAGAACGCAACGAGCGTATGGAACGCACGATGGACATGACCGACTCAAATTGCTCTTCCAGCTTCTCGTCGCGGTAATTATGCTAAAAAAGGTATAACTAAAGAAATAGTCACAAAAATTAATGATTCTTATCTTTTATTCATTCGTGGTTGTTTTTTAATTTCGTACATTAGCTGCTTTTTAGCTCGCTTCCATATTTGTTTGCTGAAAGTTCATTTTTTCGTTAATTGAGATTGATTATTTAATTTTTTGATAACTATTTGACTGTTTCTTTCTTTATTATGTACTTATTGGTTTATTTATTTATTTACTCATTTATTTGTTCAACAATTCACTTATTTACAGAGATACTTGGTTCAACAATTATTTATTCACTTACTTATGTGTTTATCAATTCATTTATTTACATATCTAATCATTCACTTCTATTATTTTCATTAGTTTATTTGCAAACGAATTTATTTCAATCTCATTACGTTTACAATGCTCTACCCTAATTTATGTAAATTATATGACTCGCAAATGTCCTGAACAGCAATAATTTTAAACAGGATATACACATATGCACTTCTCGTCGACGATATGTATAATCGTTCAAACAAATATATATCGTCTCAATATAAGACTATGAATATAGTCTCGTCGGCGATATGTATAATCGTTCAATGAATATATATCGTCGCAATATAAGACTATGCAAATAGTCTCGTCGACGATATGTATAATCGCTCAAAAATAAATATATCGTCCCAATATAAGACTATGAAAATAGTCTCGTCGATGATATGTATAATCGTTCAAAAATATATATATATATATATCGTCCCAATATAAGACTATAAGACTATGAAAATAGTCTCGTCGACGATATGTATGATCGTTCAAAAATGCATTTATCGTCCCAATTTAAGACTATGAAATTAGTCGACAAATATCCCGGTTTTCGTCTACAATTCTTAATTATTATCGTAATAAATTGATTTATTACTTAAAAAATTATTACCTGAATTAATTTATCGGGTTTGTTCAAAATACTCATAGTCCTATTCTCGTTGACGGAATCGAAAATGTTCCAGAATATCAATCGTCCCATATTTTGTGGTTTAAGAGACAAGTGCACACATATATAGAAACTTTAAATCCTCCCAAACTATTTCTCATCCTCATATTCGTGGAAGCCAAATGGAATCTTCTCCACATATTTGGTTTTGATCAACGATAAGTAAAATCGTCCCAGAAAAATTTATCATCTTGATCTTATCGATTAATAGCGCACCCTTCCATACACGAGCAGCAAGGAAATTCTGGGGGTCTAGCTGGGTGAAATCGCCTAAAATTGCCCTAAATGTTACTAAAATAGAATTCTGGAGGTACAGTGATCTGCGGGGGATTTTTCAACTTCTGCTGGGGATGTACATATACTCCCCCGACAGTCCTGTTTATAAAAAGTCAATAATACATAAAATCGTCCAACAGTATGTTTCGTCCTATTTGCTATCAACGATAATGAGATTGTCCCAAAACGTATATCGCCCTAATTTCGAATGACGATAGTTGGAATCGTTCCAATGTATTTACCGTCCTAACTTTCGTCGTTGTTAATTAAAATCGTCCAGAGATATTCATCATTCCAATTCCGACTGACAATAGGTGCGATCATTCCAGAATATTATTCGTTCTGGGTATAATCGACAATTTTTTAAATCGTCCTGAACATTTTTCGTCTTTGTTTTCGTTGACGATAAACGAAATCGTCCCAAGACCTTCATTGATCTGATTTTATATTTTAATCCTTTTTGAACATTTTTTATTATTATTCCGACCTAATTTATATTCCATGCCTATCCTTAACATACGGCTAAGAATTACAGTATGCCGCTCTGGATAAGGGGCAACGCAAATGCTAGGCACGTCTTGTTCGCAGGGTCGCCTCGGCAATCGCTGCCACAATTCTTCGGTTATAAAAGGCATTATCGGAGCTAGAAGCCTTAAACCGCATTCGAGACAAGTGTACAAAATTTGCCGGGTCCTCGTTTTAGAAGCCTGGTCGTCACCGATCATCACTGGTTTACAACACTCCTAAAAATATTCTTCTAAGGCAACATTTATTTCAATATGAAGTCCGTATGGTGTAAATCTGTTCGAATACGAATATACATAATGTTAAAACTTTACACTGTGTAAACTTTCGTCGAGTATACGGCTTTAATTTGAAATACAGAAGAGTGTGAAGCGAAACCACACTATAGTGTAGAATTGTGGTAATAAGAGTGTAAAGTGAAACCAGACTATAGTGTAATGTCGCACGTAATCAAACAGGCACTGAATACGTAACAAGGTTGATGAAATAAAATAGGGTAGAATGATTAAATTTTAACATGAGGTGAAAACGAGATTCTGATCAACGCAACGAATTCAGTTTAAACTCGCCACCCATCATCTCCTATGAAATATACGTAACAATCAACGGATAAAATTCGCTTACGGCTTGACACAGCAGTGCTTAATTTAAATCATGCAGCATTCGTTAACATATTTTTTATGTATTTCCAAATTTTCGTCTACAAGCCCTTAAGAGCAGCGTGTTAGCTGGTGTAAAGTGGTCGAAAGAGTAGCATTCTGCTCTCAATCCCCACAGTATCAATCAATTATTAAAGTACAATAATTACTGATTAATTACATAATTGATAGGGATGCAACGGGTACCCGAACCCGAACCCGAATACTCGGGTACCAGAACAAAATTCAGGACCCGAACCCGAATAAACTGAACTTGACTACCCGCACCCGAACCCGATAAAATAACTATAACTACCCGAACTCAAACCCGAATAATGATGGAATTTATTCGGGTTTATTCGGGTATTTTCAAGCTCTAAAATCCCACAAATGTATGTCAAAGATTCGAAAATTTTCGGGTTTTTGCGCCTTTTTCAGTTTGCTCGACCCTGAAACGCTGAATTTCATGTATTCATCGAGTACACATATATAAATGGCTATGTAATTAAGTGGTACATATATTTCAATCGATTCACGTGAATTTTTAATCTTTCCATTTCACAAAACGATTGCCAAATGATATAGTATAAAATTCTAAACACTGCTTCTTTGGTCGTAATTAAACTTGGTTTCTAATCAAATTAAACTTCAAGAATAACAGCTTTTCGGCGCACACATTCCCATAAGGGGGTGAGCGTGAGGGGGTATTACCCCCCTTAGGGTCCAAGATTCAAGTCACTATCAGACTATCTTTGGTGAAAACCTTTTGAATTTTTTGAGCTTAGTTTGTACTATGGAAAAAGAGCACATAACTATTAGAATTTCATGAAGTGATACAGTATTTTGGAATGAAAGCATGAGTAAATAGACAAACTATTTCTATAAAACATGCATGTAACAGCTCAAAACTTTGGAAGAGGATGTCCTCGGCATACATTTAACGGCTGGAAATTTCGGATGGGGGTCCCTGGCCATTTTTAGAAAGAAGAGGGGTTTGCGACTCCAATTTTAAGCCAAAAATGGCAAAAACAACTAAGAATAGCCAAAAAACGCAAGTTTTCGCCAAAACAATGGTGGAGGAAGGTCAAAAATCGTCTGACTTTGAAGGGGTGCGGGGCCTAAAAGCGTTGGTGAGGAATCGCATAAACAACCTGTTACGTTTATGTTTCTCAGTCATTTTTAGGGGGAGGGGGTAAGCGGCTCCGATTTTTAGACAAAAGTGGCAAAAACCTCTAAAAATAGCCAAAAAGCGCAAGTTTTCGCCAAAAATGGGGGAGGGTGGGTCAAAATTTCCTGTCGTTGGGGGGGATGGTTTAGGGAGGACGTCCAACCTGGGGTGGGGAATTCCCCAAGCACCCTGTCGTACGTCTGGTTTTCGGCCATTTTAGGGGGAAGGGGGTGAATGACAAATTTTTGGCCGCAAATCGCAAAAAAGGCACCTAAAAATGCCCAAAAAATGCGAGTTTTCGCCAAAAATCGATTTCGGCTCGTGCATTTATTTTTGGAGCCATTTTTATACAATGTTAAAAATATTTTTGGGGCAGAGTGATAGTAATTTTAATCTTTTTTCAGTATTTTTTAGAAATTTATAAAATTTTCGGCGCTTCGCGCAAAATATCACTAATATATTGTATTTTGCTTCAAAGGGGCATTAAATACTCCAAAATCAATCTTTGTGTAATATAGGCATCTTGGTGCAGATTCAAATATCTTTTATGTCGATTTCTACTATTTTATGCAAAAAAATTAGTACTGTTTGATATTTTTGCACTTTTTTCCTTCAATGATAAAATTAACTAATTTATCTCGATATTACGTTGGATTTATAAGCGCAGTGGTGCTTACTACAAGATTTGATTAGCATATTACAATTACTTTAATATTTCCGATTTTGTAGTACAAGTTGTTGTAGCTTTTCCAGTCGAGTTTTATGTGTAAATTCCATCAAAAGCTCAGGAAAATATCGGCGCTTCGCGCCGAAGTAATATTATCGACTAAATTCAGGCCAAATTGTCATATTAAGGACTGCATGTGGGTCGCAGGTCACACACTGGTAGTATATAAAAATTTGTGTATTTAATGATATATTTATATAATACATCTACAAGAAATGTCTGCTCATTCAAAGACTTTTTCGGAGATCTTTGTACATGCACAAAGATGCTCGTACAAAAAAATCGTGTCGGCTAATAATAATACACCACTTAATTCACTGGTCCCCCATTTTAGAATTTCACCCCTCCCTCAACTGAAACTATGTTCGGCAGTTTCTCCAAGCAAGCGATTTCGCGTGGGCTCATACATCAAAAGTAGTTGTTAATGTTATTTGTAGGTGTATATCAGACACAATACACACAGCGCTACCTCTCATTTACATTAGCGTTCTTGCACACTGAGAGGAGGAAGGGAAATCACTGGATATGCTTGAGTGGAACATATTAAATAATTAGGCACGAGGCATCTAATAATAATAAAAATAGTAACATCTGGCTTACGTGTATCTAAGAAATTCGCCATACACTGGTATTCCTATATACTTACCGAAATACCCGAACCCGATCGGGTATTGATTTTGATACCAGTACCCGAATAAATTGAAGTGGACTACCCGAACCCGAATGAACCAAAATTCACTAGCCGTTGCATTCATAATAATTGATAAACTAACTAATCAATTGACAAGTGACTATGTACATAAAGAAGCTGAAAGCCTACATATAAGACTGAATTACTAGGTAAATATCGCAAAATTCATAAAGCCAAAAATTATAACACGCCGTTGTAGCCCGGCTAAATAGGTAGCACTCGAACGCCTCATTGCAAATTTGGACGCAGCTGGTGAGTCGGCTCAATATCCACAAATCTACTGAACTTTCGGATCCGTCCAGCTTAATTCAAAATTAGAATTACACGAGTCCTAAATTACTACAATCTAAAATTAAATTTATTACATCAATAGACAAGATATTACAAATACTGCACGTAGTGGCGCAAAATACATCCGAATGGTCGAATAGTTAAGTTTTAAACTGTTAAAGTTATGTACATGCATATGGGCTGTATCCAGGATTCGGCCAAGGGGAAGGGGGTAGGTTGACTCAACATAAATTGATCTACAGGTTGGTCCATAAAAGAGGCTACATTTTTTAATACGTCATAACCTCGGCTGATGTGAAAATAAAATTTTAAGACCAGCTGTATTGTAAACATGTCTTTATTTGATCGACGTTAAAAATTTTGGCCAGCTTTCAGCGGTGCCTGCAATACGGCAATTTATTTACACCTCACTGTTTAAACCCCGGGCTTTCTGCATTGTATTACATCACTGCGTATGTTATCCCATTTTGATATTTTTGACAATATGTTCAGTCACAAAATTAATTAGCACATCTTTGAATCTCCAGAATTGATACTCGTCCTACCGAGTCCAAAAATTTCAGGATATCGTTAAAAGAGGGTGCAAAGTGATGGCAGAACCACTGACGCTATCGGCGTTTAAATGATATTAAAGTAGGGTGTAAACAATTTGCCTTAGCGCCCGAAGCACTGTAACTTGGCCAAAATTTTCTACACATTTGAGAAGAAGAGACTTTTATCTATCGAATGCAGCCACTTTGAAAGTTTGAAGTTTAAAAGAACCAAACTTATGACCTTCCAAATCGGAATGTAGCCTTTTTTATGGGCCACCCTGTATATCTCGGGAAATTCGCCGGGATCGCTCGCAAAAAGCAGTTTTTCGATATGCTTTTTTTATTGAGATCATGAAATTCGAAGTTTTCTTGGAAAAAATTGTTTTTCGCCCTAAAGACTATAAAAGGTGTAATTTTTTTGGTCGCGCTTGGGCCAAAATGACGGAAAATAGTATACGTCCGGCGCGAAGCGCCGGAAATTCGATGATTTTACGACAAAAACATCCGATTTTTCCATCATTCCGTGCATAATCATACTTTTCAAATTTTTTTCGGCCAAAGGGGAGGGGGGAACCGCCCTCCTTAAGTGCATCCTGCATACATATACATACATATGTCTTGATAAAAACTCGAAGCCTACGAAACGGACTGGAAGACTAGTTTAATTGATAAACAGCGTATAAACTCCTAATTCGCATTTTTTTTAAAAATGACATAAATCCTATGAAATTCAACACCCCATAGGCACGTAAAAAACGATAATTCGGAACAAGTCACCGTAACGGCCCAAAATCCACCCGGTCTTTTTGACGACGATTTTTTCTTAAACGTAAAAAAACAAAAAATTTCGAGAAAATGCAGAAAAGATGAGTAATTCGAAAAAATATAGTCAATAAAAATGAATTCATGGGGGCGAGGCGCCGACAGATTGACACTTTTGAGCCCAAAAAATTGATAAAAATATTTAAAATAATATTTCGGGCAATCAAAAATTCTAAGGGTTGAAGTCCCTTGAAGTGGCGTTTGCCTGTTACTAATTACAAAATATCCATTTATCACACAAACATACATCGTAACGATCGTGAGGCACGAAATCGGCGCCCAAATTCGTCATTGTAAACCTGCTAGCGTTCCAAATTTTATTACAAAAATGCCTGTATCCTTGAATACGCAATACGTCCAAATTAATATCTCGACCTGTAACGTTGATGTTGTACACAAATATAGCATAAAGAACGAATCGAAAACACGAGCGCAAATATAAAATTAAGCAATCGTTGCCCATCAATCAAATAGTAATTAAGCAAAAGCTAGAAAAATTGCAAAAGTAAATGTAAAATTTTAGTGATAAATTTCAAGTTAAATTGAATTTGAAAATTCGAGCGGTTTAAACCAAATAAAAATTGAAATTTAATACTAAATGAAATTCAATTGTGGGGAAAATTAAAATGAGCATTCATAACATTACATAATATGTATGTTTTAATGTACGTGTACTGTAAACACATGAGTCAATTAAATTATATATGTATTTTGGTATTCAAGTACAATTTCCTAGACATTTGAAATATTAATTTAAAAAAAAATTATAAAAAAATTGATTGAAAAATCCTCAAATGGTTCTTGAATAAAACGTTATTCAAAAATGATAAAGTGATTTGAAGTCCTGTTCAAAATATTGTAAAAAAATGAAAAAAATAGAAAATAATTTGACCTCATTTCTAAAATTCGGACATTAAGTACAGAAAAAAGGTAAAAATGGTATAAAAATAGCGTACAAATGTAAGTTTCTACTAAAAAAACAAGGTGAAAAATCTCAGCCATTCTGGGAATGGGGACAACACACACTAAGACGTATGAATATAGCCTTATATTTTTCGCTAAAAGCGACAAAAAAGCGCACCAAAACTGCCAAAAATCGAGTTTTGCTTAAAAGTCGGAAGAAGGGGCTAAAAAATCTTATTTTTTGTAAAGGACTTGGACGGGAATGGATTTAACCCTATTATTACAAAAGCATTTATTCCCAAATTATTCTCAAATAAAGACGTTATCCAAGAATCATTCATAAATTTTCTAAAATTTAATCTACAGTACGCTTGCGCACAGGAAGAAAAATTTTTAAATGATAAAAAAATCTACATATGTTCTAACTTCCTAAAATTGTCACAATTAACGGTAAATCCGAATGGTTTACGAATAGAAAATTTTACGACAAAACTACAACTTTTAGTTCTGTTCTAAATTTACCATAGCTTCAGTATGCTTGGCTACCCTGACCAATGTAAGCAAATAAAAAACAAAACTTTCTAAAATTGTCACAATTACAGTACGCGCGACTGGTTTACGAAATGGGAAATTTTACGACGAAAGACAATCTTTAGTTTTTTTTTAATTTAGCCATAGCCACATAAAGTATGCCCGCCGCACATGTAACGGCTGAAATTTTGAGTGTGGGGGGAGGGGGAAGGAAAGGGGGTAAATGACTTCCAATTTTTTACAAAAACGGCCAAAAAACACCTAAAAAGCTATTTTTTCAAAAATCAATGGAAGGGGGTTTACCATTTTCTGGCCCTTGGGGATGAAGGACAGCAGAAATCGGGAGGGGAGGGGAGGCGGATCCCCCTATCACATGTATGTATGATGCCCGCCTACCCTGACTAGTGTAAGCGCAAAGCGCGAATCTCAGGGCATCGGCACCGCATTCGGGGACGCCGTCGGGAAAATCGCGCTTTTGACCCTCGCGCGCTTTTTTCAATTCGTTCGGATCTAGGTTATATTTTTCTAGCTGTTTTTGCAAATTCTACAAAAACATTTGAAGCTTTAGCCTTGATGCTGCAACATTTTTATTAATTATAGTACTAATTCATGAGCATCGATAACAAATGAACGCAATATTTATTTGGAAAAGATTTTGAACGATTTGAATAGAGGTCAAAGTTCAAAAATAATCCTACAATTTAATATGCACAAATGGCCAGTAAAAAAATAAATGTCTACAGTAAGACGAAGAATTTGTTGAAAAACGGCGTTTTAAAAATTAAGAAATCAAAAATTGCAGTGATTAAAGAGAAGATCTGTGTATTTAATGAACCTGCATTGTTTTAAATTCTGCATTATTTACTCATTCAAACGCGAATTGAATAAAACAAAATGCGTGCAGTAAAACACAAAATTCAAAATTTAAAATATAACCCGACATCTACCAATTATTCACTTAAAATACAGATAATAAATAAAGAATTTGAAACACTACAAAATTGCATTTACAGTGCTCGCCATGAAACATGACGCACTATAATCGTCAGATTTATATTAGATGATGCGTCACGAGCGCCGCGGTTCGTCTATAATGCGCTATCATCTCTTTTTTATTATTATAGGATATTTATCTGTATCATGCCATTAATCTGGCGATGCGGACGGCGCATTTTAGCTATTAATAGCGCCAACAAGAAGGAAGCGCGCATGTGAATGCCGGAAGCGCGCAAGTGCCTGAATATAAAACGGCATTCACGTGGGCGCACTCGCCTGAATATAGAACGGCATTCACGTGCGCGCTTCCGGCATTCACGTGCGCGCTTCCCTCTTGTTGGCGCTATTAATAGCTAAATTGTGCTGTCTGCATCGCCAAATTAACGGCATGATACAGATAAATATCCTATAATAAAAAAGAGATTATAGCGCATTATAGACGAAACGCGACGCATCATCTAATATAAATCTGATGATTATAGCGCGTCATGTTTCATGGCGAGCACTGTACAACGAACATAAGTTACAAGAAATACACAAATGCCGCGGGTTCAAAATTTTAAAATTCTAATTTAAAAGATCAAATTGGAAGATAAATTCTAAGATTTAAATAGATTTACACATTACCAAATAGAAATAAAATTTAAAGCTTAAATGAAAGCAGAATTAAGAATAGAAAATTGGGAAATTAAAAATCAATCAAATTATAAATGGATGATTATTGTATTTTTAGTTTAAACATTAGTCAACGAAAAGGCGAACAGAATGCAAATATTAACTTTATACATATATTAAATGCGACTAAATTAAAGTCAAGTCAATTTATAATTCAGATAAGTTTATTTAAAAAATCATCAAAATCGGATTAATATATCTCAATCCAATTCAACAAAAAGATAAGCACACATGTACACATACACAGGGTATATTACAATTAATTAATTTCGTTATTGAGTTAATAATTTTTTCCAACTTCAAATTATAATTTAAATTAGAATATATAATTAAATCATTCTAATTTGATAGAATTGAATTTCCAATTTGATGCTTCATTTTAAATCAATTTTATTCATTATTTTATAATTAATTTTATCATCTGATTTTAATCGAGTTAAAATTAACGTGAAATAATTTTAATTTAATTCGGTTAATTGAATAAATCGCACGTCAAATTTGACCTGTAACGTAATTCCGTGTACGACGTCCAATGGATCGATAATATTCCCCAGAGATTTGCTCATTTTTCTGCCATGAGCATCTCTAATGATGGAATGCAAATACACCTGGAAATAATAGAATTTAATGTAGCCAATGTGATGCGAAAATTGTAAAGCGTGCACGCAGCACGCGATGTGTAAAGTAAAGTGAGTAAAGTGTAAAGCATATATGTCCATCCCCTAACTTTCCGACATTTTTCTATAAGAAGCGAACAGAAGCCTCAAAATGAACATACAATGCGTGATGACCTCTTGAGCTTCAGATATTTAACCTAATCGGTCGACTATTGATCCAGGTGTAAAGTAGGGATTTAAATGTATGGTGTAAACCCGTAATCAGGGGATCGGCTCCTCTCCTACTACCCGCATTTCTTTCAAATTGCTCGACGACTTTTTGACCTTCTAATAAATGACCTTTTGTCGGGGTCATCGCCTTATCTTTGTTGACAGAATTTCACACCTAACATGCGGCGTTGCTATCCGTTCTGATATCAAATGAAGTTTAGATTGACAGATGCCCGTGCGCAAAGCTTTACAGTACGCGCAACACTACGGCCTATAAGTTCACATTACGATGCATTATTTACAGTAGGAACCAAAAACGTTTTTTTAAAACATGAAGGTTATGGGTACGATAAAACTAATCTTTTTAATTCAGAACATTTATTGCCGAAGCCGATCTTGTTTACACAACCGTTTTATAAATTCGTTCTTAGTCGATTAATTCATTGTTTTAACTTTTTCAAACTCATTAAAACCATTTACCTTAAACTTAAAACTTTTCCTCGATAATTAGTGAGCAAATTAATTCATTTAAAATCTATTTTTCGATATCTTCCATTTACGAATTTTTAACTTTTTAAGTTTACACACATTTGTTTATTCTGCTACGAAAAGACCAAAGTTAGAAATTTATTCTATTATAACACGAATACACTAACTTCTTTAAAAGGCAATTGGCCAACTAATTTTTGGCCAAAAAATACCATACGAGCCACCCAGAAAAATAAAATATCGTAACCCGTTTCCAACAAAGATCCGGGGTAAAACTTTTCCATTTCGATCGTCTACAATAAATGTGGAATCTTTGAAAAATAAACCATATACGCAAAATAAGCAAAGCGCTTAAATAAATAATGAACATTATAATCAATAAACTAACATGAATGATTAATGGCGAATAAATATAAAGATAGCAAACACAATGTCATAGGAAAATTCGGTTTGCTAATTACTTATGTCTCACAATAAAGGTCGGTCGTCGCCATATACACTAGACCTGAGATTTCTATCCCCTCACAATTGAATGATAAACAAAAAACAAGTAAAACACTAAAAATGTTAAATAATAAATAAACAAGAATAATACGCAGGTAGACAAATAACGATATAGTCAATGCAATGTACGTAAATCGAGATAGGAGCGCACAAGGGCGTGGGAGTCTAGACACCCCAAAATCCGGCGGACCTCCTCCAAATCGATGGACCCCTAGAATTGAATTTTTTGTGCTATTTCTGACAATTTTGCCCTGGTGTGCCCCAGAATTTATTAGCTGCCCATGCATAGTGCTATCCTCTAAAAAACCCAAGAGCATTTGTTTCCTAAAAAAACCGACACATTTTCTCGGCTTGTAGAGTAGCTGGGAAAATAATTTTTGCTTGCATACTAACTAGGCCAAATATGATCATAAAAACATTCTGTGATCATTCAGACCTAACTCGTTCTTCAGGAGCAAAATTTTGCAAACGTTTGAAAAAAATGGTGATTTTGATCGATTTTATGCGATTTTTTTCTTTGCTACATATTAATTTTATGTACACAGTTGTCTGCATTTTTGTAATATTTTATGTTAGCCCCTCTGCCAGGCTTTTCAGAAAAAAGTTTTGAGACAATACCTTCAACTTGTGATCTACAGTACACCTTCGAAGTGGGAGCTAAAAAACCCCACATTGAACCCAAAAAATACATCTCAAATTTGGTTTAAAATCGCTGGGAATATGCTTTGCAAATTTTCTGCACCTTACTGAATTCATTTTTTTCACATCTGAATACTTGGGGTCTGGAAAATCCAGAAAGAATTTTTTGTACTTAAAAAACCCCACTTTTTCATAAGAAAATCCCACCTTGCAAAAAACGGTGAACAAAGCTTCTTTCCGTTTTGTGGATTGTAGAGGCAAAGGGAAGATTTGTTATAAAGCCAAGTGCTTCTCTGGAGTTTATGCCTGCCAACCAGTGTTTTTTTTTGTACAAGGTCCGTTTGAACATGTACAAAGATGGTCCCCAAAAGTCTTTGTTCATTTTGTACATGCAAATTTTTGTGTACTATAATAGAGTACAGTAGCGATTTTAGTGTGGTAAAACAGGGTTTTCGATCTTTGGTAGTGTATTTTAGGTAATTTCTGGTTTTCTGACGACAAGAATTGCTAAAAATTATCTCAAAACGGCGCGAAGTGCCGAAAAATTTGACATTTTTCCATTCTAAATGGAAAGTCTACCATTTTAAAGATATATAGGGCAAACAATTACTCATTTCGGCACGAAGCGCCGAAAATTTTTTGGGAATTTCACACCTTTTTACAGTTTTTGGAAATCTTTGAACACTTTGTACACACAGATTTTCTAGTACTATAATATGGTACAGTAGCGATTTTAGTGTGGTAGAACCAGAGTTGTTCGACTTTTGGTAGTGTATTTTAGCTAAAGTCTGGGTCTCTAAGTATAAAAATCATTAAGAATAGTCTTAAAACGGTGCGTAGCGCCGAAAAATTTGACATTTTTCCTTTTGGAATGCAATTTCTGCCATTATAAAGATATGTAGAACACAAAATTACTCATTTCGGCGCGAAGCACCGAAAATTTTTGCGAATTTCAGACTTTTTTTGCAATTTTTATCTTCCCAAAAATCTTTGTACATTTACAAAGACGGTCCCGAAAAGTCATTGTACATCGAGAAAAATCTTTGCCGAGTACAAAAAATGCTGCCAACAACATTTTTTTGACCCAATCTCAAACAATCCGGTGGCCGGAAATGCGGTTTTGATACAGGCGCCAATTTATGAAGAAATCCGCATTACCTGGCAGCATTTTTGCAAGATTTTTGATCATTAAAGTGATATGTTTTGCGTTTTGGCAAATTTTTGGAATGTTATGATGATGAATAAACTTTTAAAAATAAACTGACTGAAAATTTGGCTGTTGATGCGAGATTTGCATGCAAATTTCGAAAATCGGCGTACTACACACCATTTCACCTATCATAACCGCCGAAAACATTTGCAGAATGAATAAATAGGCTGCCCTGACCTCAAAACATAACTTTGCAACATAAAAATCAAAACTCGCGATGCTAGAGTGAATTTTCAAAAGTGGGTTTTTTTAGGACACATGGGTTTTTTTTTCAGGAAAATATGGCTTTTTTCAAATTCTCAATTTTTTTCAATTTTTTTAACAATAGCAAGAGATTAGGTCAAGATCACTACAGGGTCATATAGATGAGATGTAGCCACAATAAATGCAGACTTACAACCGACATAATATTGCAAGCTGCAGGAGCTACACATGAAAAAGGAAAAAGTGGGTTTTTTTAGAGGACAGCACTATATTGATAAGTGGATCCATAAAAGCACACGGTCATAGTCTCCAGGGTATTGGAAAATTTCAAAATTAGTTTATAGCAATTTTGCTACCTAATACGTATTTATTCGATGTCGTCATGTTTATTTTGCACCACTTAAGTAAACAGAGCGCACTGCATTCAGATTTACATATTCTATTTAGGCATTTTTTGTCAAAATTTCAAAACACCCAAAAGTAGACAAGGCCTTTGTTCGAGTTCCCAAAGTCTGTAGGTAACTTAAATTTTAAATCAAATATTTCGAGCTATACCCTGACCTATCAAACTAATCTTTGGTGTGGGTCAGTCAGTGATATTAGATAGTAAGGGTTCAGAGGGGTTCGCCTATATTCATGTTTTCTGTCACTCGAAAAACCGACATATAGTAATTTCTACCTCCCAGCTTCAGGGCCTAGTATTCCAACACCCTTATACATAAAACCCTGTGTGCACGTCTGGGGGATTCATCACTACGTATAAAACGTGGGGATTGACTTTGGAAGATTTAGTTGGACTCCTAGAGTTAAAACCCCCAGCCCTCGGTTAGGAATTTAGTAGAATCTCAATTTAAAGTTTGGCACTTTTTACATTTTTCCCCCAAAATTTGGTTGCTAATCATGTACTTGAAAACCTGATCGTTCCAGCATCCACCAAAAGAAATAGATTTCTCATCTATCATCCAACAACTGCCAAATGTAACGTTTTTAGGCGCTTCTTTGCATTTTTTGGTAGAAAACAGAAAATGTTCTTTTACCCACATCTCTCCTTATCCCTTAAAATTCGTCGACTAATCCAACCCAAAAATTCTGAGCTATTTCTCATATTAATAAACGAAAGCAGTAATAAATTATTTGATAAAAACCAGCATGATAACAGAATAATATCCAGATAATACTAAAAATAAACAAAATACTACAGCGAATAATTAATAAGAACGTAAAAAATATTTACACAACACGGAATAGTAACTGCATAAACATATGTACACATACATACGTACACTACTCGCCACGGATGTTTACGCCTTAATAAGCTTCTAGAGATTGTTAGGCTTATATCTTTAACACGTCGGTCCTATTTCCGCCCACGCACGACCGACGTGTTAAACATATAAGCCTTAACAAGCTCTATCATCATATGGAGCATATTAAAACGTAAACATTCGTGGCGAGCACAATGCATTAATTGACCGTAGTAATTTATTTATACAAATCAACAATATAATAGCAATGAAAAGGTAACGAAAAAACATAACATATGTAAATAACGAATAATAACTTGTAAATAAAAATATCAATCAAAAAAATCAAATGACACAAAATAAATAAATAAATAAATTTGAGCTAACAATTTAAAAATTATCAATGTATAAAAGTCGGTCGTCACGATCCCAGAAAATCAGATATTTTAACCCCCTCCCCCGCCTCCATTACCATTATTGGCGATAATGTGCATTTTTTGGGGCCAATCGAGTGCCTTTCGTCATTTTCAGCCAAAAAATCAAGTTATTTAGCCCCAACCCCCTCACATTAGCCCACTACCCCCTAATTCTGAGCTGAACATACATACAAAGTGCGTATAACCACACATATAACAGAGGGATCTACCACCCAAAGTCGCACATCCCCCACAGCCAGATAAGTTGTTACCCCCTGATTTTTGGAAGGAAAAAACGAAAAATTTTGCCCGTTTTTAGGCTTTTTTGGCCGTTTTTGACCAAAAATTGAGGGTCATTCACCCTCCCCAAAAATGGCCGGGAACCCCCCTAAAGTGGCCGTGACCCACCAATTTTTGAGCCGTTACATATATGCGTATAACCCACCTTTTCCGGCCATCCCATTACAGAGAATGGAAAAAGTGCAGAAGAGAACCAGGTATCGAGCACATCTTCGTCTGCAAAATTAATATTTCAGCGGATCATAATTAATAAATGCACAAAAATAATAAATAAATAAATTAGTCTAATTTGTACTTAGTAAATCGACGAACAAATGAACAATTTAAATACTGATGCCTACTTATGCACATAATTACGAAAAAAATAATTATACAAAAATGAATATGAATATTTAAAAAATATCAAAAATAAATAAAAAATGAAAACATACATATATGTATGTGTGCACATACATGTTATGTGTGTAAAATAAATTAATGAATTAAATAATTCTCATAAGCAATCAAATCCTAATTCTATTAAAAACATTATTCTTTGCGATTTTGCTCATTTTTCGAAAATAAAAAAAAACATTTGCCTTTTGCTTTAAACTTTAAATTTATTGCAATTTTCAAAATTAATCAATTAATAAATAAATTGATTAATTAATTAAAATTTATGCAAATTCTACACGCTTACCCTGACTCAATAGAATTTCCGTCTTCGGGACTTGAAATCTTTTGATTGCTTTACAGTACGCCTCTTCGATCGTTCTTCCGCTAACCCAATACTTATCGTCCGAGGTCTGAGTATTATGACTGATAATTAATTAATTAATTAATTATTTGTTTATTTAATTGATTAATTAACTAATTTTGCAATTTAATTTATTCTAAATATAAAAGCATTTTACTCAATTTCAATAAAAAATTGATTACGTATAACTATAAAAAATATATATTTAAGTGATGCATTATTTATTGAATTTTTATTAATAATTAATTAATAATTTATAAATTACTCACATCACCCTCGGGCTGACCCTTGACGCTGACAAAATAAGCTGGTATTCGATGACCCCACCAAAGCTGACGAGATATGCACCAATCCCTGCGAAAAAAGTCAAGATAATTACGAAAAAAGATTGAATACTCCTTTTTTACATAATTTTATGATTATTTATTATATTAAAATTAAAATTTATATGAAATTATAATAAATTAAACTAAATATGACGGCATAAAAGTAGTTAAAGATATAAATAAGTTCCATTATGTCATCATTATTGTTATTACTCTATCAAACTTAAGAAAATATTGAAATTATATGTACTATAAATATTTATGATTTATTAATTAGTATAAAAAATTATTTAATCAATAATTAAAAATCAAATAATGATAATAATTTTGTGATTAATTTTCATTCAAATTTTCCTCCGCTTTGTTATGCATAGCTTTTATGTACATAAATATCTTTACATATTTTTCGTATACTGTAATTTTTAATATTTTCATTTTTTAATTACACGCACGTTAATTGGTACTTTTTAATATTTTGTCTGATAATTATATTTTAATTTTTTGATTTATTTTTATTTTTTCAAATTCATTTTCTGCTTTTTTAACATTCATTTCCATCCGGTATTTTTCAATATTATGCAATTATTTTCGGCTTTTTTGCCTTTTGTCACCTAATATTTTCCATCCAATTATTCCACGTTTTGATGTGATTATCTGGAATAATTTTCAAACGACCATCATTCACCGATTGCATGGCGTCCTTGGCCATTTTATCGCAATTAACGTACCACTGCGATTTCAGCAACGGTTCGATGACGTCTTTAGACCGGCTTAAATTACTTTTTTAAATAAGTTTATATTCAAACAAAAAATTAAATTTAAATTACAGATTGAGTAAGCTACTTCATTTACAGTGCTCGCCATGAAACATGACGCACTATAATCGTCAGATTTGTATTAGATGATGCGTCGCGAGCGCCGCGTTTCGGTCTATAATGCACTATCATCTCTTTTTTATTATTATAGGATATTTATCCGTATCATGCCGTTAACCTGGCGATGCAAACGACGCAATTTCAAGCTATTAATAGCGCCAACAAGACGGAAGCGCGGACGTGAATGCCGTATGCGCTTCCAGTATTCACGTGCGTGCTTCCTTCTTGTTGGCGCTATCAATAGCTAATATTGATTTCAATGTCGGCTCGCCTGAATATTGAACGGCAATCACGTGCGCGCTTCCAGCATTCACGTGTGCGCTTCCCTCTTGTTGGCGCTATAGCTAAATTGCACCGTCCGCATCGCCAGATTAACGGCATGATACAGATAAATATCCTATAATAATAAAAAAGAGATAGCGCATTATAGACGAAAGGCGACGCTCGCGACGCATCATCTAATATAAATCTGACGATTATAGTGTGTCATGTTTCATGACGAGCACTGTATGTCCATTTAATATACATCATTAGATACTTGACCGGCTTAAAATAATTTTTTTAAAATTTAAATCAAAATTTATAACAAATTTAAATCCAAAATTGAATGAGTTATATATGTATGTCATTTATGTCCATTTAATATACATGATTAGATTTTTGGACCGGCTTGAAATAATTTTTCAAATGAATTTAGATCAAAATTTAAAAATAAATTTAATTTCGAGATTGGGTAAGTTATGTTATTCATGTCAATTCAGTGTAGTTAAATACTCGAACCGGCTCAAAATAATTTTGAAATAAATTAAAAATAAAATTTGAAAAAATTCAATTTAAATTTAAGTTTTATTAAGTTACGTCATTTTATGTCAATTTAATAGAATTAAATATTTGTAACAATACGACCTGTTGTTGATCCGTTAATAATTATTAACACAGCCTATATTGAATGCTCAATTGATTGATTTAATTTTAATTGATTAATTGTTTAAATTAAGTCATTAATTCACAAATAATCAATAAATTGTCAGTAATACGTCATGAAAGATGACGCGCCATCACTCCTCAGAATTATATTGATGGTGCGTCGCGAGTACGTCATGTACGCATCATGCGCCATCATCTCTTTTTCTATTCACGCCATTAACTCACCATCATCCCGTTATCTGGCGATGCGAACGGCGTAATTTAGCCATTAATAGCACCAACAAGAAGGAAGCGCGTCAGCATTCACGTGCGCGCTTCCTTGTTGGCGCATTAATAGCTAAAGTGTGCCGTCCGCATCGCCAGATTAACGGGATGATGGAGGTTAATGGCGCTGAATAGAAAAGAGATGATGGCGCATGATGGACGTAACGCGGCGCTCGCGACGCTCCATCCATTATAATTCTAAGGGTGATGGCGCGTCATCTTTCATGGCGACCACTGTAGAGTTAGTAAAAAATAATATATTTTTAATAAGTAAATAATTGTAAATGAATAATCGATAAATTTGTATTCAGTAAGGCGAACCTACGGCGGTTTGGCATTTTGCGAAATATAACTGATTCTTGAATTTTAAATAATTAAGACAAAATTCTGAGTTCAAAAATATGAAAATTTACCGATTTACGAAATGACGGAAAATTGAGCGAAATATAATTTAAATAATGTGCTGCTCTAATATATTTGAAGTATAGATTTTCAATATTTTGGTTTTTTAGCGATCAAGTGCATCGAATTCGGAGGCAAAAAAAGCAGAATAAGGACAAAAACGATAAGAGGCGCTAAATTAACAGAAAGTTTAAAAGAAACAAAATTTTGGCGTAAGTACACATTTGAAAGAAAAACCATCAATTTCGGCGATAAACCAGGAAAAAGCAGTAATTCATATTCAAAGTCGAGAAAACACATAAGTAATTGCAATTTGGCTAGCAGCAATGATCGACCGGGTACTCGGGCCTCGGACCGGGCCCGGCCGGTCGATGAGCTCAGGCCCGAGCCCAGCTGAAAACCACCGGGCCTCAACCGGGCCTCAAATAATTATCGTTAATATTTTAGACGTTTACTATTTCAGCTGTTGTCCGAATTTCTTATGAATTTGCTAGCCTGTGATTCTATTTAAATCCATTTGCCTTACGTCTGCCCACCTGCTCATTATCATATAGTTGTCAACTTTATGTGTGCATTCATCATTTTTACCGTTTTCATGTAGAATTTACGGTCTTTTAACTGACAAACAGTTCGGAAATCATAAGAGGCGCAAAGCACCAAGGAATTTAGTAATCTTTTACTGTCCTTAACATTTTGTAGCCTGTGAATACTAATATTCTGTGATATTTTGCCTGATTTAGGCTATTAAACGCAATGCTGAAGCTTTACAAAAAGAAAGAACAATAACCAGCAGCGCCATGCGCCGGAAAATTTTGACGTTTTTGCCTTTTTGAACTCAATTTTCTGGACACAATTATTACACTCGAAAAATCAACGAAATTTCTGAAAAATTTCGGGGAAGCATGTGCCCCCGATATCCCCTGGCTACGCCAATGGCTTCAATACGTGTCCTATCCTATAGGTACACTACACAATTTCAATTGACGTCAATGTACGCTATAGTTTGAGTTCTAAAATCTTAACAGCATATCTTCTATCCGACCATATCGTAGTCGCTGTTATAAAATGTTCTGAATGCATAAATTTAATGCTCAATTTCCTTTAAATATCTAAATGAAACCTTGTGCTTCTTCAAACCGTGTTTAGTTGCACGTGCATTTTAATAATAATGAATTGCGCACTATTATATTAAAAACTTTGTTCTTGCTTGAATAATGCTACTAAAATCCTTGCTAACTACTTAATTTATTTTTAGAAAGATTGAATAATTAACAGAGCTTAGAATTCAAAATCTTCTTGATACGGCAGTAAGCCTTGCGTTTGACAAATAACAAATGTTAAATCGGTCTAAATATGTATCTTATGCATAACAATATATTGGAAGCAAGGCATGTTGTTAATATATAAGCCCGGGCCCGGGCCCGGTACCAAGCCCGGCAGAAGCCCGGGCCCGGTATTTTTCGAGCCCGGTCGATCACTGGCTAGCAGCCAAGAAAAAAATTCTCCAGAAGCTAAGTTTCATCAAGATCTGACGCATAATTAGAAAGAGGACTGATTAACTAAACTTGACTAAAAAGTTGAGAAACTACAAAAAAACTATATACAAAATTAAGCCTAGAAATTAACGCCATTTGGGCAAAACCTAAAAAATGGATAGCAATTGGCAAAAAGTCAAGAAAACAATAAGAAAAGAAAGCAGAAAAAGAAAAAACAGAAAGAAAAAAGAAAAAGAAAAAACGAAATCTGGCAAAAAGCCAAACCTGCAGATCGGAATGACCATTTCGTTATCCTTGACCCCCCTAAAAAGGCCCCGTTCCTTCAAAGCATTCGTGACAGCCACCCGAGCATCAAATCGTTTCATGCCCGAAAACAGTTAGATGAACAAAAGGTGAGCCAACGTTAAAATTTTGATTTTAAGAGGTTTATAAAAAATACAAATTTAAAATAAAAATTTTAATAAAGAATTTAAGGAATTTTTTGAAAATTTTAAAAATTGTCAAAAAAATAAAACAGCCAACCAAAGTTAGTCGTCTCCATACCAAAATTCGAAAAAATTTTAACCTTTCGATTTTTTCAGCGAGATTAGCGTTTTTGACAATTTTTTGGTGCTTTTTTGCCATTTTCGGCCAAAAATTTGAGGTCATTCAGCCGCCACCCCCTAAAAATCTAAATATGGCCGGAGTCACCAACCCAAAATTTCCAAGCCGTTGCCCATAAGACCAAAAAACGAAAATGAATGGACCAAGGTCAAAAATGAAAATACCATAGCCAAAAATATTGGATGCAACTCAGTTCACTTCGAATTAATATAAACGGCTCAATTACGAACACTATTCATAATCGAGAGAAATTAAAGGATTTGATCCGAAAATTGAAAAATCGTAATAATGGCCCGGGTCAAAAATTTGTAAATGTAAATTTCTGTTTTAGTTGTGAGATTTTTGAAAATTTAGGAAAGTTTTAAAAATTTCTTCAAAATATCAGGCTTTGATCTCGGTTCAACCCGTAGATTTCCCGTTTTACGAGCCCTCTTTGAACTTACCGTATCGCGCTAAAATTTAGTTTATCGTTGATTACGAAGTAAAAATTTGATTCAGCAATTTTAAGATTTAATAATTTTTATTAATTCAATCATTTTAATAGAATAATTCGAAATTCAATTTTCGATTATTTTTTCAGAAGATTGTCAGGATTTTTATATTTAATTAGATACTTATCAATATAGAGCTCAATGACGAGAGTGAAAAAATGGCAATTTAGGGCCCTACAACCGAATTTTCGGCTCTTTTTTGACTTTAAAACAACTTTCAACTCCCCTAACCGAAAGTTTCTTATTTCCGGATCAATGCTCAAACGGGGTTTACTCGGGAAAAATTCTATTTTTCTAGTTTATCAATTAAAATGGCCGGAAAACCGTAAAAAATTTAAAATAAAAAATTATACAAAAAATTTTTTGTAACGTATATTAAATTGAATAAATCATTATCCGTTAAACGTAAAAAGTATCCATAACTGCTAGTTTACTGGCAACCCGTAAATTTCCCGTTTTACGAGCCTTCTTTAAAGTTACCGTATCGCATAAAAATTTAGTTTATCAATGATTATGAAGTGAAAATGGGCGAGAAACTTTCTAAAAAATAAAAATGATAAAAAAAATCCACAAATCTAATTACTCTGGAAACAAAAATTTAAAACACTTTTTTAGCGGATCAGCAATGTTCCGGATTCGAAAACGATTTGAGTTCGGATCGAGTTACCATTTTTCTGTTTTTGCCGTAAAAACGACTAAAAATAATAAAAGATAACATAAAAGTTTAAAAAATACCGAAAATAAACCGCAATTTTCGGCAATTAATCCGTGTTCATTTATACAGCTGATGAATGGTAAATCGTGTCTTTTACCGATTTCGTAATCGTTCGGATCGTGAGCCGGAGTAATTTTTACGGCTCCTAGGCGAAATTTAGTGAAAAAATTGGAAAAAAATATAATATTAAAAATGTAATTAAATTAAAAATACATATATGCAATTTAAATAGTACATGTTATAAATATTTTTTATTTCTTTTATTTTCTTTATATTTTATTTTTGTTCAATTTTTGTTGAAAGAAATAAGAAAAGCCCTAATTCAGTACAGTAACCCACAGGGCTGTACATAAATATCTAAAAAAACTAGTATAAATTACAACTATTTAATCAAATTACGAGAAACACGTTGCACGAGATACATAATACAAACGGATAATAAAATTAAAATAAACAACGAAAGTAAAATAACAGCTAATCAATTAATTTAAATTACTCGACTATGACAGAATTTATTAAAAAAGAAAATTTTGATATAATGGACTTCCGGAAACTAATAATCATAAATTGAGACTTGAAATTTAAGCATATAATTTAAAAAACGAATACAAACGTCAAAACAGTTGTCGCCATGAAAGATGACGCGCTATCACCCTCAGAATTATAATAGATGGTGCGTCGCGAGCGCCGCGTTTCGTCCATCATGCGCTATTAGCTCTTTTTTATTTTTATACGCCATTAATCTGTATCATCCCGTTAATCTGGCGATGTGGATGGCGCAATTTAGCTATTAATAGCGCCAAGAAGAAGGAGCTCGCACGTGAATGCTGGAAGCGCGCACGTGAATGTCGTTCTATATTTAGGCGAGCCAACGTTGAAATCAATGTTTTTGCAAGCCGGCGACGGACGAAGAAGAATTTTGCAGAAAGGTACGCAATACAGAGCGATGTACGCAGCACTGATTAAGGAGTTTTTTTAACATTTCGAATTGATATATAAAAACCTCTAAAAATGCTATTGAAGTTTTTTAGATGACTTAATATATAAATAATAATTAATACACAGTGCTCGGCTTGCAAAAATATTGATTTTGATATTGGCTCGCCTAAATATAGAACAACATTCACGTGCGCGCTTCCAGCATTCACGTGCGCGCTTTCTTCTTGTTGGCGCTATTAATAGCTGACTTGCGCCGTCCGCATTGCCAGATTAACGGGATGATTAATGGCGTGTAATAATAAAAAAGAGATAATAGCGCATGATGGACGGAATGCGGCGCTCGTGACGCACCATCTATTATAATTGAGGGTGATAGCGCGTCATCTTTCATTGCGACCACTGTAAATATTCAAAAATTTAATAATTTGATAGATAAGTAATAAAATTAGGAGTTGCAGGAAATCTTGGGGTCGCTGAAAAAAATTTGTTTGACTTTTTAGAATAAATTAGAAAACGATGTACTAAAACTCGGAGACCAAAAATTCATTGAGCCAACCAACACAAAACTTATAAATTAAACTCAAATTTTCCGAGCCATAACAAAAAAATTTTTTCCCAATTTGATCCGAAACTCAGAAGCGCGCAAGGAAAATAAAGGCTTCGGCGATTGTACGAGTCTGTTTTGAACATGGAAATATATAAAAAAATTAAATAATTTGCAAATTTTACAGCGATTTTATGGAATTATAAACTTTTTTAATTTTTACCCAATTTTTCGAAACATTTTCAGAACAGATTTGTTCTTTTTAATGAAAGAACAAATGGCTCGAAATTCTATTTAGGAATAGTAGCGGGTGGGTCGACTGCGAAAATAAAAATGACAATAATAGTAAATAATAATAAAATAAATATTACTAAAAATAAAATAAAGCAAAATTTAAAAAAATGCAATAAGGGCTAAAAACTTGAACAATGATTTTTCTAATATTTTTGCAAATAATTTTTGGATGGCCACATCAACTACAGTAAGGCCCTAATTTGATTTTTAATAAAAAAAACACGGTCTAGGATAGTTTGGCGACGCCGTTTTGGCGTCAGAAGCATAATTGTAGTCTATTCCATTTCAAACATAGGAATGTATAAACGATATGCATTACAGTAAATACAAAGCAATCGGACTAGGATGGGGTTGAGCATAAAAGTGCTTAAGATGAGACAGTGTGTTCCTGAATTGGGGGGAACCCTAAAAAGAAGCAAAATCAAAATATCTTATGAACCAGTGGCTCGATTGAGCTGAATTTTATATGCAGGACAGATGTATGCAAATCATTTGATCCTCTTTGCAAGAATGCAGTCGGATTACTGTAGCTATGTTATAATACATAAATATATCTCTCGCGAACCAACTGTCCAATTGAACGCAAATTTAGGAAAATGAATGATATACATATGCCATATATATATATATTATAGACACGATGGCTATGCGTCAGGCTTACTGTAGCTGTCTTATAACGCATAAGGTTTGTATCACGTAACCAGTTTTGACCATTTTCAATGCTATTATTTGATTAGTTTTTATTTTGATAAATCAACTTTTAATTCATCAAACTTTAATCATCAAATTTCAAGAATTATGTACATAATTTTTATAAGATTTAATTAATTAATTTTTTAGATTTCATAATTTTTAATCAGATAACTTTTGAAAATTATTTTAAATTAATTCGTTTTCCATTTTCATTATCTATATTAAAAAATCATAGCCGATTCTGACTCTTAGATAATTAATCATAATTAAATGAATTATGTATTATTTAATTTAATTTACTCGTAATTAATTAACTCTTAAAAAATAAATTGATTATAAACTCTCACTTAATTGAGTCTTAACAAATTATCGTCAATTATATAATCAAAATTAATTAATAATTTATTAATCGACTTCATAATCAAGTAATTAATTACTTAACTCTTTATTCATTAATTAATCAAAATCAATTAATTAATTTATTTAATATTACTTAAATCCTCCATTAATTAATCTTGATTATTTAATCAAATAATCCCAATTATTTAATTAGTCAACTCTTCATTATTCACTCATAATTGTTTGATCAAAATTATTTAATTAGGAACTCTTTAATCAAAATTATTGTAAAGCGTATTCGGCATATTTCGATCATTTTACCGATATTGGAGCACAAGTGAACTATTGTATCGCGAGATACAGACTAACGTGTCATAAAATAGTAACAGTAATCCAGTTGCATTCGTGCAAAAGATATCACATGCTTAGCATACACTACTTCCGAAATTTCAAACCACTTGTTTATCATATATTTTGAGTTTAGTTGCCACCCCCTCCAAATTCAGGGTCCCCTGCCTCACCTCAGGAATTCTCATGCCTTGCCTCGTCTAGCCCTTACTATTTATGGATGCCACTGCATACAGTAGTTATATACATACCTATCGTCTGTATCGTCTGGAATTTGACAGACTGCAATATACTTCCACCGCCAAAACGTCCCATTTCGTATAAAAACACGTGTCAAATGATAAAAAGGAGTGAAAATCGTTGTTTTTTTATTGTTTTCAATGAATTTCCGAAAGACACGATGGCTGAAGAGATAAAAAATTACTTTTTAATCAAAAAACTATAAAATGATTTGTTTCTTCCTTGTAGCTTTTCATATTTTTATAAGGACACGATGGCTACGGTAATACGGCAATCTAATTTTGCCACAAAATAATTATAAGACACAAAATCATTTTTTCATAATTTCTTAAAAAAATTTGACAGGCATGACTACAGTAATAACAACTGTAGTACCTACGCCGAAATTTAATTCAGGAATTTAAATGTCCGAAAAAATTAATTAGAAAAAACGCAAAAAATAAGTTTTTTTTTAAATTTAGTGAAAATTTTCCGACGGGCACAACTGTAGTAATATAACAACTATAATACCTGTGCCAAAATTCGATTTAGTAATCTTATTTTTCGGAAAATAATTATAAAAAGAACCTCTAAAAACCAAATTTTTCTATTTTATAAAGAATTTTCGTACATGCATTACTACAGTAATAACGACTACAGTAACTGCGCCGATATTCCATTGAGTTTTTCAAAAAACATTATAGGAAAAAATAGTACAAATCATTTTTTAAAGAAATTTTACTACAGTAATTACAACTGTGGTACCTGTGCCGAAATTCATATCCACATATTTGTCTAAAATAATCGGCAGCTTTCTATCGA
Organism: Mermis nigrescens; assembly: GCA_036768485.1. Classification (NCBI taxonomy): domain Eukaryota; kingdom Metazoa; phylum Nematoda; class Enoplea; order Mermithida; family Mermithidae; genus Mermis; species Mermis nigrescens. The sequence goes on along the minus strand of JAVLUZ010000154.1, from coordinate 28,552,578 downwards.
CGAACGGATGGCGGCAAAATTTTCCGTGCAAATTTTTGTATCGTGCGTCGTCGGGATGCACAGCGACAGCGACGTCGCCGAGCATCGTTTCAACGCGCGTTGTCGCAACCACTATTTCGTCGGCTAAAATTTATGACCGAAAAATCCCAAAGCTACAGTAGGATTAATGGACGAAAAATATGTACTTCTTACTGCTACAGTAAGACTAGTCAGAGCAAACAGATGTATGTACAATAGTGAGGAATTTATTTATAAAAAAACAATGCTACAGTATGATTATTAGGCAAAACTTACATACTACTACTACTAATTGAGACTAATCAAGAAAAACGGAAGTACACTAGCGAGAAATTCAGTTGAAAATAGTGTTATAGTATAATTAAGCTACAGTATGATAATTGGGCCGAAAGTACATACTACTTCCTCCGACAGCAAAACTAGCCAAAAAACGGAAGAACGTATAAAAGTGAGAAATTTATTTTAAAGGAACAATGGTACAGTATGATTATCGGGCAAAAAAGCACACACTACTTCATGCTACAGTAAGACTAGCCGAAAGAAACAAAAGTACAAAGGTGAAAAATTTATATAAAAACAATGCTAAAATATGATTTTGCTACAGTATAATTATTGGGCGAAAAGTACATACCACTTCCTGCTACAGCAAGACTAGTAAAAAACGGAAGCACAATCGTGAGAAATTTCAGAGAAAATCCAAGTCTACAGTATGACTATTGAGCAAAAGTACGGTCTAAGACACTTTGGCACGCTGTTTTGACAAAGACCATTTTCACGACGGAGGTATAGTTGTAGTCCGTTCCATTTCAAATTAGTGTTAATACATAGGAATGGGACTAGGGCGAGGTTGGGCATGATGAGTGCTTTAGGTGACACAGAGTGTCCCTGACCTAAGGTGACCCTGAATAGAGCTAAGCTCAAAATATCTTACAAGCCATTGGCTCGATTGAGCTGGAATTTTCGATGCAGGACGGATATATGCAAAGCCATGATCACTTTTGCGCGAATGCAGTCGGATAACTGTAGCTATTTATAGCACGTAAGCATATATCTCGCGAACCAATTGTCCAGTTGAGCCCAAATTTCGAAAAAATGAGTGATATATGCTAAACATATTAAAAACGCGATGACTACGCATCACACATACTGTAACTATGCTGCAATGCACAAGCTTATATCTTATGAGCCACCGGTCTAATAACGTTTTAAGTTTGTGAACATGATTGCTGCACATGGAGCAGCTGCTTATATGATGTGGATGCAAATGGGTCAGTGTAGTCATCTAATGATATCTAAGTTTATATCAAAGTTTATATCAGCTTAAATTTTGCTTGTGATACAAGTATGTCCATGCTTCAAACTCACTACATTCACGCATAGTCAACTGCTCCATATACACATATATAGCAATCATAATCCCAGAATTTGAACATAATCAGACCCTGGGGTTGGTTTCAATAAGATAAGTTTGAACTTAAACTTAAGTTCGAACTTAAATCGTTAAGTTCGAACTAGGATAAGTTTGAACTTAAGTCGGTTTCAATAAAAATTTAAGTTCGAACTTGTTAAGTTTGAACTTAAGTTCGAACTTAAGTTCGAACTTAACTGTGCCTGTGGTGCTATGCAAAATAGACAAACGCAACGTTAAATTTGGCAAGTTTTGTCGTGAAGTCTTGTGTTAAATAAAAAAGAGTGCAAACAACAAATTGTTAGCCATTCATTAGATAATTTTTTCGGCATTCGTCACTCGAATCTAAAAAGTCATGGAAGACAAAAAGCGATCTTCGAATTGGTCAACTAAAGAAATCGAAAGATTAACAGAATTGTGTTTGTCCAAAAGAAAAATTTTGGAAGTCAAATTCAATGATGGAGATACAAATCGAAAAAGACAACTAATTTGGAACGAAATCACCCGGGATGTTAACTCTTCCTATCCAGCCAACAAACGTACAATGGACGAAGTCAAGAAAAAGTGGGCAAATTTGAAGAATTCAGCCAAACACAAAAATGCAGCAGTCAAGAAATCAGCCAGTGGAACGGGTGGAGGCCCGCCTGCTTCACCAATTCAACCAGTTTTGACCGACATTGTTGAAGCTTACAAAGACTCAGCAAGTTTCAATGGGATAACCGGTGGAATGGACACAGGTGAACCTGTGGAAGAATTCCAATCAGATTCCGAGTGAGTAACAACGTCCTGCAAATTTTTAACTTAATTTTACTTCTGTGTGCAGGTGTTATCAAAATTTTCCTACGTCTTTTTCAACGCAGAAAGTTTCTGGAAAAAAACATATCTTTATTTCTCAGTAAAAATGTGAGAATCGATTCTACAATATAATTTTCAAATGAGCTTAACGAACTTTTTTTGGAACAAAATGTAGTTTTATTTTTGGAACAAAATGTAGTTTTATTTTTGGAACAAAATGTATTTTTAAATGCACTGTATCAGAAAATTGTAGAATTTTCGAATTTTTAAACTTAAAATTAGTAAAAATAGAATTTTAGTACAAGTACTGTGCAATTATTTGTAATGAATCGTTTAAATAGGGATGAACTCTCAGCGAGAGGTGATGAAAGCCGCACGGACAATGCATTGTCTAGTTCAGCTTCCTTGAAGCTGCAAAAATCTAAGGCTGTTTCGACTAAACCCAAAGAAACCACTGAAATGACAATTGCTGAAATTGAAGCAGCTCGATTGGAATTGGAAAAGGAATCAATTGCGATTCGAAGAGAAAAGTTGGCAATGAAAAAAGAACTTTTTCAATTGCAAAAGCAGAAATTGGAATGGGAAGTTCACGTACTTCAGCTTCAAGCTCAAAAATTGAAAAGTGATTACAATATGACCATGCTGTAGATATGCTTGAAGTTTGATTATATTTTATGAAAAACATCCAATAAATGAAACGTTTGAAAACCACTTGCAAATACGAATACTAAGCAAAATATGCATCAACAATGTGCTGTCGGAAGGTTTTGCCACTTTCAGGCCCCAATTCATCATTATAATCTGCCACTTCAATTCCTTCCAATTCTGCTTCATCCATTTGATCATCAAAATGACGTTGATTTCTTTTTATAGCAATATTATGCAAGATCGCTGTTGCAACAACCAGTTTGCATGTTTTTGAGGGCGAAACGCGACATTCACTGTGCATAAGGTGAAATCGGCGTTTCCAGCGGCCAAACGTCTGCTCAATGATTACTCTGGTTTGTCTAGCAAAAAATATTAAAAGAAACTTTCCATTTAAAAATTAAAATGACGTTTTTTTGTTTCATGATGAAAAATCCGAAAATTCTTGTGTTGGACGGAAAAAATTCAAAACTTCCAAAAATTGCCATTTAAGCATTAAAGATAAAATTGAGACAAATGTTGCTTCAGTTCTCCCTTTTTGTTTTACAAAAAAACGAATTAAAAAATTTGTGGGTTTTTTACGCAAAAATTTACAACTCAAATCCAGAAATATAAGATAACCTTGCATGCCGATAATGATAACGAGGGAAACAATAATCACTCCTTTATTTACGGATTTAGCAAGGCAAACGAAAATGAGTGCATCCTGGCTTTAATACAAAAAAAATTTTGTTTCAAAGTAATGAATATTTCAGGAAAAAAATTAAAATTGCTTCATTAAAAAGACAAAAAAACCAACTTTTTCCATCAGTTTGTCAGCTTGCAAAATTGTAATACCACCTGTAAATTTTACGAAACAATTTATAATTTTGGAATTTTGTGATAAAATGTCAAAAAACAATATTTTGCAAGTTTCTTTCAGTTTTAAAAATTCTCTCATTTTATCATCAAAAGATTGAGCTTATAAAGTTTGCTTACACTTACTTATGAGCAGTGTTGTAATTTTTTTGAGCACGGGAAATTGGTTCTCGAAATGGAGTCAAAATCCACGGTTTACAAGGATAAGCACTGTCGCCCAAAATAAACCCATCATCGCGGCCGATTTCAAACTGTCTGTTAATGCTACTCTGCGACCATACAAAAGCATCGTGAGTTGATCCTGGCCATTTGGCCAGCACATTCAAAAACTGACCATGACTGTCACAAATTCCTTGCACGTTGACAGACGGGTAAAATTTCCTGTTTATATATTCGTGTTCGTTTAAAGATGGACGTTGAAGACGAATGTGGGTTCCATCGACCAAGCCCAACACACCAGGAAAATTTGCTATTTTGAAAAAATCGGACTTAATTTTGTCACATTGATCTTGAGCTGGAAAATTTATAAATTCGGCTCGTTTTTTCACTAAACTTTCTGTGACTTGCCAAATACATCTGTGAGCTGTTGCTTTTGAGACAAGAATATCGTCACCACAAACTATTTGGAACGTGCCAGTGGCATAAAATCTTAAGGCGACTAATAGTTGCTGTACGGGCAGCATGGCTTGATTACGGCTTGTTTTGTTCAAATCCTCTGACAATAAATCCGTCAAATAAAAAATAGATTCGCGGTCAAATCTGTAACGTTGATACAAATCTTGATCATTAAAATAATCAATAGGATTCAAACGATCTCGAAAAATTCGATTTCTTTGTAATTCCTCTCTTTCTTCATTAAGCAATAGAAGCAACCGACCAGCCATGACAATATACAAAACAACAAACTTAAGACACCTCCATGCAGTCTTAACTTTCTGTCGATTTAAGTTCGAACTTAACTTTTTTAAGTTCGAACTTAACTTTATTGAAACCGGCCAATCTTAAGTTCGAACTTAAGTTCAAACTTTAAGTTTGAACTTAAGTTTTTTTATTGAAACCGCTAAGTTCGAACTTAACAGTTAAGTTCGAACTTAAGTCCGATTTCGGACTTAAGTTACTTTATTGAAACCGGCCCCTGCTTCGTGAGATATAAGCTTGACGCGTTATAACATACCTAAAGTAAACCTGATACATTGTCATCAAGCTTAAAGTGTATTCCAGCATATTAATCATTTTTCCGAAATTTAGATTCAATTGGATTATTGGCTCGCAACATATATACTTACGTGTCATAACAGTTACAGTTATCCAGCTGCTATCATGCAAAGATATCACATGCCTAGCTAATACATAACTGTCCTACTCACAAACTTTCAGCACAGTCGAACCACTGGCTTATATGACATTCTGAGAGTAGCTTGATACAGTACACTCCCAATTCAGGGTCACCCTGTCTCATATCAGGAATTGTCTTGCCCTGCCTCACCCAGCTTCTAACACATTATGAATGCAAGGCACTGCATACTATAGGTACGTGAATACCTACCGTTTGGAATGAAACAGGCTATAACAGCGCTCCGATTGCCAAAACGGCCCATTCCGAAAAAGTACGTATCTACTTACTGCTACAGTAAGACTATTCAACAAGAGTGTATGTATAATGGTAAGAAATTCGAGAAATAACTAATGCCGCAGTATGATTGTTGGGCAAAAAGCACATGCTACTTCCTGCCACAGCAACACTTGTCAACAAAACCGAAAGTACCATAGCTAAAAAATTATGAAGAAAACCGACGCTACAGTATGGCTTTTGAGCAAAACATATACACGGAACTTCTTAGCTATATAGTAAAACTAGTAAAAAACAAAGCTACAATAGTACAAAATTGATAATTAGACACGACTGCTACATTATGATTATTGGAAAAGTGCTAGGTATGTACTCTGCGACACTGAAGTAATTAAGACAGGAATAAACGGAATAATAAACAAATAATTTTGATTTCGTATGAAACAAGTCATGTTGCATTATCTTTTTCTTTCAAAGAGTTATAATATGTAAAGATACGTAGCTTATTTCATGCATTAAATTTACGAAATGCACGAAAAGGACTTTTGCTTAATTTAATGTAAACAAACAGCAGCCTATACAGATTAATTGGAACTTCTCTGAGTTTATGCAGAGTTTATTTAATTTAGTTTAGTTTTTAATTGAATCTTTCAAAAAATTTTTAGCCAATATAATTTTTATTAGGCTCTCAGATAAAGCAAACCACTACAAAATAGCATGTTGGTGAGGGGGTGTCACTCCCTCCTGAACTTTTAAAAACTGATAGGTATACAGCAATTTAGGCCGAAAAACCATCAGTATATCGCCTTTTTTGGGCTCCAGAAAATTAGCTGGTACATATATGTATGTATAGCCTTTTTAGAAATGCTATATAGTTGTCTTTTCTGAGTTTTAAAGAGATCTACAGCTATTTTATCGACTCCAAGAACAGCTAAATAGCTATTTTTCGTCCAAAAAACTATATAGCTATGTTTGTGAGTACAAAAAGGCCATTTATTTGCTGAAAATGCCTAAGAACAATTGTTTTAAAGCGATACAATCGTTTTTTCGCTATAGAACCGTTTTTTACGATGCACAAACATAGCTCGCCACAACATTTGTATAATATAGAGCTGCTTGAGTTTATTTCAGAACGATTTTTCATGACCTAATCGCCTGCAACCCAAAGAGTATCCGAGAACGTTTTACTTCAAGAAAACGCGACCCAAACAAAAAAACGAAAAAATATTAAAAAAAGTATCCTGACAAAAAAAATAAAATAAAAGTACCCAAGCAAAAACCCAAACTCAGCGCGTAGAGTATATTAATACTAATTACACTCAGGCAATGCATACGCATATGATATTGTGTATATAATGCGCACACGTGCGCTGTCACCACACCTCTATTTATGAACGCCTGCTAAATCGTAAACAGTCCGACCTTAACATTTAGGTCGCGTTTTCTTAAAGTAAAGCATGCCAGCATACTCTTTAGGTCTCGGGCGATTAGGCCGTGAAAAAGCTTCCTAAATAACCTCAATCGGTTCTTTATTGCTCAAATTTCTTGGCGAGCACTGTAGCTGTCTACCGATTTTGGGTGTACAACAAAGGTGGGCGGCCCCAAAATTCTGGATTGCAAGATTTTTCAAAGGTCAAAAAATGGCCATCCTTAAAAATGGTGGTATGGCGGAAAAGCACCATTTTTCAACGTTCCTCATCGAGCACTATCCATTGGCATCAAGAAATTGCGAAAAAAAACAACAAAAAATAAAAAATTGAATTCTGGTCATTTTGATTTCTGGGGGAAGGGGGGTATTTTGATTTATTGGGGGAGGAGGTGCATAACCCCAAACCCCCTCCATGCCCTGGTGTAATGTTCACTCCCCCATGAAAGTTTGACCTTGCGCACCAATACAAGCCATGTTTAATTTAGTCAAGTGTCTGGGAAGCTATGCGTTATGAGGAAGAATATACAATTCGTTTTTTTACCCACCCCGCACTTACGATTTTATCATAAAAGACATTTTATTTTTTGTTAAAAAGTTAGTGCGCAATTTATGTGATCATAGAAAGTTGGGGGGAGGAAGAAGTCGGTCATTGTTAGAAGGTTTTAAATAAAATGGCCTAATACTTTTGATGAGAAATTACAAAAAAATATAAAATGGCCAAAGCCCAAAATCGGAGGAGGTACAAAATACATAAAATGGGGGATAGAACCTTAAATTAGATTTAAATTAAATTGGATTAAATTGAATTAAAAGCGTACACGAGTCCACCATCGGATATGCAAACGATACCAGAACGCCGAATTCGATTGGCTTGTCATAGGAAGGAACTTTGATCATCGTTCGGCCCGTTAATTCCATCTTGTCGACCTAAAAATTTCGAAAACGGCCCAAATTTATGTAGATATTTTCACAACTTACAAATGTTTCCTAAAAATTGGAATAATTTCCGTGAAAATCCATCTTTTCAATTTCAAACGAATAATTGGCGCTTTGCTTATAAGACAAAAAGTTATAGTACATATGGGAAAAATATTTTTTTCTAATTTTAAATAACAAAAATCTGGAGCTTACTGTAGCTTACTACGGCTTACTGCAGCGTTAAAAATAAAGAAGATGCAAAAAAAATTTTCTAAATTAAATTTTTTTTAAATCAAAATAATAAAAATGCAATAAAAAATATTTTCCTACAAACATGATCATAGGGGGTTGAGGGGATACACTTTCCTCCCCTAGAAACTTTTTCGACCGCCCCCCCCCAGAATTCGCGATTTTGCAAAAAAAACTTTCCAAAAATTTTCTGAAATTTAGTAGAAAAGGTGACTTTAAAGCGTTTTTAGCTATCTATTTGCTCATAAGTGTCAAATTTTCGGCGCTTCGCGCCATACACTCATGTTTAGAGTATCTTTTGTTCGATTCCTTCGATTTTTTTGATTTTTCCGAAATTTTTGCTTTATTATGCTTTAGAAAGATAAGAGTTTCGTCAGAAACGCTGAAAAGGGATGCTTTTGACGCGCGCCCACGATGTTTAGGCCCAAAAAGCACTTTAAAAATTTCACCCCTCCCCCGGAATTCCCATGCCGTGCATGTCTGCATACATATTTCGGATATAGCATACACGCCAATCCCCACATCCAGAGTCGGACGTCCTCCATCCCCTTCCCAAAGCCAGAAAAATTTTGACCTCCTTTTTATTAGGAAAATCGATTTTTGGCCGCTTTTTCCAAAAGTTGGAGGTCACTCCCCCCTAAAAATCCCCTAGACCCCTCCCTAAATTTCTAGCCGTTACATTTATGGGATATAGTATACCTCAATATCGGATATAGCGGAACGAAGCGAGCACGACCAATTGACCAGCCTATTACTCCTATATATCAAACCATCCTCGTGCAATTTAACAAAGGCCTCGGTGACGGCTCGACACGATTTCTTGAAAATATTTTAAAAAAATCAAAAAAGGAATAAAATAAAAAATTCAAATTAAATTTAAATAAGTATTAAATTGAATTAAATTAATATTAAAATGATTATTAATAATAATAAAATTATCAATTATAGAAACAATAAATTCCTGTTGATATAATTAAATTTTGAATAAATTTAAAAGCACACAATAATTAAATTCATTGTATAGAATACGTAAAATAAGCATTAACGCCACTAAAAGGTTTTGGGTGCTAAGCTAATGAACAAATCGAGTGCTAATAAACATTTACAACAATCAGCGCTGCCGGAAAAAACATTGATACGCTAATGTGAATTTTTGGTCATTAGCATAATTATCTTTACGGAAGGTTTCATCATGCAGAAAAAGTTTTACCATCCCTTAGAATACGCGATTTTTAAAGCGTTTCCGAAATTTTTTTATGAAAATTCCATAAAAAGTGCTTTTTAAGCGTTTTTATCAATCCATTTACTCATAAGTATTAAATTTTCGACGATTCGCGCCTTATACTAATTTTTCGACTACATTTTATACAATTTGTTGGATTTTTTCTATTTTTCTGATTTTTTTCATGTTTTTATGCGCTACAAAAATAGGGTACCGTCAGAAACGTCGAAAATACGATGTTTTGACACATACCAATCATTTTTAAGCCTGAAACAGGCATTTCAAAATTTTAACCCGAGAATTACAATGCTGGGCATGTCTAATGGGGATCCCTGGCCATTTTGAGGGTGGAGCGAATGATCTATTTTTTGGCCAGAACCGGTCTAAAAACACCTAGAAACGGCCAAAAACGCAAGTTTTCTCCAAAAATCAGGAACGGGTGGGGGACGGATAAACGACCGAATTAATGGTGCAGGATCCCCGTCCACCCTGTTACACGTATGCCTGGGATAGGCCTAATTATGGGGTATCCGCTGGGGATCCGAATATCTCCCATGGCTAAAAAAGCCCAAACAATTTATTTAACCGGTCAAAAGAGGCCATTATCGGGCGTAAAATCTCAAGCTCTATACATTAGCATAAAAAAGCCAAAAAGACGAAATTTATCAAAAATCACATTTTTGTAGATGAATACAGTATAAAAATATAAAATAAATATAAATATTAATTAATTTATTTTTAGATTTATTTTGATACTCGATTTACGAAATTTTAATCAGAATTTTTCACTCGCATTACATATGTAAGTATAGGGCAAAGCATAGCAACATCGGAAAAATTATAACGCAAAGTCAAGCAATCGGATTAATATAGTCGAAAAATGTTTTAAATCTAATCTTTTTCGAATTATTCAATCAAAGCACGTTATATGGTTTAACAATATTATTTTATTTGCATATATTAGCCTTTATAGTATTCAATTTACCTACTGTAATGTATAATATGAATAAATTTAGGGCTCTCAATTGTGATGTTTATGTACGAACCAATAGTAAAATTACAAAAACTGAAGTCGGATATAATAAAAACAAACGATTGCAAGCGAATACAATCAAACGAGCCGCAACTTTAACAATGAATCCGATTCCAGCACTTTTATCGTTTATTTTCCATTTTTTCACTTTTTAATTTTTTCCACTTTTCTAACTGTTTTATTTTTTGCATTTTTTCCAATTTTTTCATTCCAGTAAGGAAAAGCCATAACGAGCAAGTTATCAAGCGCAGGCACACATATTTGTTTGGCGAGCGTATAACCAAACGAAAGCTACAGTATACCTTGCGAAACTGAAGCAAATATGCTGATACAAAAAATAAATAATAAATATAGAGTAAACATATGGCATGGAAAAATTTGAAAAATAGTCTTTTATAAAATGGGCCAAAAATCACTTCGTCCATGGTAAATACGGCCCGGTCCCAATCGCAAGAGGCGCCAAGAAATTTCAGCTGTTCGTAAATATAATGGCCTTTCCTTTGAAAAAAAAATTGACGTTATGCAAAAAAATAATAATTTCGCTAAAATTTTACAAAAATTCAAAAAAAAGATAAGCAAACAAACAAACAAACTTAAAATGGTAAGGAAAATAAAGTAAAAGTTCGGTATAACGTGGACATAGTTGCCGCCATGAAAGATGACGCGCTATCACCCTCAGAAATATAATAGATCGTGCGTCGCGAGCGCCGCGTTTCGTCCATCATGCGCTATTATCTCTTTTTTATTATTATACGCCATTAATCTGTAACATCCCGTTAATCTGGCGATGCAGACGGCGCAATTTAGCTATTAATAGTGTCAACAAGAAGGAAGCGCGCACGTGAATGCTGGAAGTGCGCACGTGAATGCTGGAAAGCGCGCACGTGAATGCTGGAAGCGCGCACGTGAATGTCGTTCTATATTTAGGCGAGTCAACATTAAAATCAATATTTTTGCAAGCCGGTGACGGACGATGAAGAATTTTGCAGAAAGGTACTGCAATACACAGCGATGTACGCAGCACTGATTGAGGAGTTTTTAAACATTTCGAATTGATTTATAAAAAAACCTCTAAAAATGCTATTGAAGTTTTTTAGATGACTTAATATATAAATAATCACTAATAGACAGTGCTCGGCTTCCAGAAATATTGATTTTAATGTTGGCTCGCCCCAAAATATAGAACGACATTCACGTGCGCGCTTCCAGCATTCACGTGCACGCTTCCTTCTTGTTGGCGCTATTAATAGCTAAATTGCGCCGTCCGCATCTCTAGATTAACGGGATGATACAGATTAATGGCGTATAATAATAAAAGAGATAATAACGCATGATGGATGAAACGCGGCGCTCGCGACGCACCATCTATTATAATTCTGATGGTGATAGCGCGCCATCTTTCATGGCGACCACTGTAGTTTTAAAGATGAGAAAAAAATTGTTGAATTTTAAATTATTCAGAATAAACAATTATTTATGAACTTTTTTTCGTAAATAAAATAATTAAAATATGTAATTAACTTTGAAATACTATTCTGTAAAATAGATTTTCTGTTCTGAATTTCTGAAGCAAATTATAAGAAATTAGAAATTCAGCATAAAAGTTTAAATTCGAAATTAAAATTAATTAACAATCAGGAGATCGAAACCCAATAAAAAATTGGAGTCAAGGTAGAATTTAATTGAATAAAAACTAAAAAAAGTTTTAAAAATACAGTAAAAAAGGGACATGTCTCAAAACTGAAGGAAAATAGAGAAAATTTTAAAAATTTTGTAATACTTCCATCATAAAAATCAGTATTTTAACTTATTTCATTTAATCAATTAGCTTAATCATTATTTATTCATTCTTTTTATACATTTTAATTTATTCATTTATATTGTACTAAGTGAAAAAAATCAGATTTTAATAACAATGAATAAGAATGCAAGGATTGAATGAAAAATTAAAAGAATAGCATTATTAAAAATAAAAGCAATAAAAATATAAATAAATAATAATTTTAAAATTTTTCAATTAACAAACAAGAAATTAAATACAAAATCAATTTAAATTGTAAAAAATATGGTCGGAAACCTCGAAAAAATTTCCTAAATTACTCAGAAGCAAAATTAACAAAAATGAATTCAAAAAATCGGAGAAAAAGAAAAAAAATGAATTTTATTATCGAAAATTAATTTGGATATTAAATAGAAGAAAAATAAAAAAATATCAAAAATTAAGAATGAGAGAAGCCATCAAAAATGATTACATTAAACTAAAAATAAAAAAATTATCTTAAAAAATACAAATCAAAAATTTTTTTTAATAATTTTAAAATTTTTAAAATTTTTGCAAGAATTTTCAAAAATATTAGGAATAATTTAGGAAAATCGGCTAATTGGAACCCTACTCCTCTTTCCATTTCCAAATTTCATCCAAAAATTTTTTCCGGCCCAAATCGTGCCGAGTCAACTTTCGTTCGAGCCACAACTTTTTTTCAACCACTACTTGAGTGGCTATGCCAGCGTGATCGCAACCAGGATTCCATAACACAGTTTTACCCTTCATGCGGTGCCTATATATAGATACAGTAAGAAGGCAAAAAAATATAGAGCAAAAATGATAATAAATCAGAGAAAAACATAAATGAGAATAAAAATGATAAAATCGAAAAATGAGGAAATAAAAAAGAGGAAATCATAAATTATTGTGAAGTAGATTATAAACCAGATTTCCGGATTTATCGATAATCAATAAAAATTGTCAGAAAAGACCATAAAAAACTATTCTCCTATTAAAACATAGACAGTTTGCTAAATCTGTTAGACAATTATTAATTTTAAGTTTTAAAAAATAATTTCAAAAAAAGCTTGCTAAATTTCTAAGGACTGTGAGACGGTAGTGAACGGGGATGCATGACCGAACCCAGTCCCTTATGTTCGAATGAGGGAATCGGCTTGAAATTAAAAATAAGTTTGAAAAATATTTATGCTTAGAATTAGGATTTAGACACATATGGATAAGGAATATTTGGCTTTAGGGTTTAAAAACGACATATATGTAATTCAGCTATTTTTCTGAGCCACCGACTGGAGTGTTTAACCGGCAATAGTTGTGATTGCAAGTGATTGCGATCGATTGCCAACTGGTTGTGAATGCTTGTGACTGAAAGTGGTCGAGGTCGACTGTGTAAACTACTAGTTAAGAATCTGACTGCGGTTGCACATACGTGTGATTAGCGATAGTTGAGTTTGTACTTTTCAATTTATAAAAATGCATTATAAAGTAGATAAATAAATACGCGAAACTCGATAGTTTAAACTTTTAACAATTGATGGGATTAAAATCTATAAAAAACATTTTAAAAAATAATTTCGTAAACTTATATTAGTATTTTCAAAATTTACTGTCCTTCCGCTTCTATTTACACTACAGTGTGGAATGAACGCTACAATACTATTCCGCCGTGAAATTCGGTGGTGTAAAGGAACGTTCCTGCTACAGATTTTTTGTTTACACTTTTTATACCAATCTCCCGTGGGTAGAAGACCGTATCAACAATGGCAAGTTAAATAATCTCATTCCAATTCGGAAAAAGTGTAAACTAGTCCTTTAAAGCACGAATAACGTCTTACCATCTCGTGATACTATCCTGAATGGCAGTAGTCAGAGCGTGGCCCAAGTGTAAAGTCCCGGTGACATTAGGAGGCGGAATGACCATAACGAACGTCCCCTTTGGATTATCTTGAGAGATATCTTTGTGCTGTATAAGCGAGAAATACATAGCGTAATGGAAAGTGTAAACGCTTAAAATCCCAAAATTGACTAAAAATTCAAATCTTCAGTCTGATAATATATAGATCAATAATAAAATAATGGCTTAATTAATTTTCAACAAGCAGACTAAATTGAACATATAAAACGTGAATTTCATTTACATAAGCTGAAGTGCCATGCAAGAGCATTAGATGCGGGTGAGGGGGTATTACCATAGGCGGGCGGCACCGAAATTCTGGGGTGCAAGATTTTTCGAAGATCAAAAATGGCCTTAAAAATGGGAGTACGGCGAAAAAACACAATTTTTCAACGTTTCTCATCGAGCAATATCCATCGGCATCAAAAAAAATTACGAAAAAAACAAAAAAAATTCAAACATTGAATTCTGTGAGAGGGGGTATTTTGTTTTCTCGGGGGTGCATGCCTCCCAGCGCCTCCCCCCACGCCCAGGTGAGGGTATTACCCCCCCCCCGAGCTTTGAAAAACTAATAGCTGTACAGCGATTTTGGCCGAAAAACCGTTACTGTATAGACTTCTTTGGCTCAGCAATGCTATATAGTTGTCTTTTGTGAGTTTTAATATGATATATTTAGCTATTTTCTCGACTCCAAAAAAAGGTATTAATAGCTATTTTAAGTTCAAAAAGGCTATATAGCTAGTTTTCTGACCCCAAAAGGACTACAGAGCCGTTTTTACGAAGTAAATAGCTATCTAGCAATTTTTGCTTCCCCTCCCTGAAATTTTGACCTTGCGCACCTAAGTTAAGTGCCAAATACGGTAATATAAGAAATGGATAAAATTGCGTTTGGGTTTTTAAGTAGCTTGTGATCTTCAAGTTCACATTACTTGTTACTTGTAACTAGAAACGTTTCATTGCAACCGCTTTTACCTGGACTAGTAAAAAATTTTTTCCTACCAGCTTGTAACTGGTTATGAGTTACAAGCATACCTGGGCGTGGGGGGTTTGCGAGGTATGCAACCCCCCCCGAAAAACCAAAATACCCCCCTCCCCCAAGAAATCAAAATACCCCCACCACAAATTTCAATTTTTGAAATTTTTTACGTTTTTTCCGCAATTTTTTTATGCCAATGGAGAGTGCTTGATGAGAAACGTTGAAAAATGGTGATTTTTCGCCATAACACCAATTTTAAGGCCACTTTTTGTCCTTTGAAAAATCTTGCACCCCCCTCCAGAACTTTGGTGCTGCCCACCTATGTTTACAAATCGTTGGTGCAATCGGGCCCTGATGGATCAGCCTGACAGCAGGCACGTAGCTTTGGGGGATGGGGGTCCGGACCCCCCAATTCAGACAAATCGAAAAAATATGACTTTTTAAACGTTATTTTGTGCTATTTTTGTCCTTTTTGGGCCTGGTTTCCCCTCCCACAAATTGGTGTTGGTACCCCCAAAATAGGACGGTGAACTACGTGCCTGCCGGACTGGTACTGCCCGTCGATTTTGAGCTGATGTGAGGTTTTTTGCATTATTTTGAGGTCAAAAGCAGCAAAAATATCCAAAAAAATTTCGGGGATATTTTTTATGAACTTTTTACTCGAAAAGTGCGCGAAATTGATCCATTTTCACATTTTTTAGCTATAAAGCGATATAACGTAGTCAAAATGGACTAAAACATGCTTTTAAAATGCGATATTACCACGAAAAAACTTTTATAGGCTATTTTGACCATTTTGATTGTTTAAACAGCGGAAAAATCGTAAACATCAAATTTACTGTTTTGAATTTTCGAGATTTCAACCCCCTCCCTGCTAAACCTGACCTTGAGCGCCTATGATAGAGATTACTTAAAGAATTACTACACTTTCCATTTATTAACTTTCATTAAACGATACGAAATTTGTGAAGGATATAAAATATAAAACAGTATTAAAAATGATATAAGAACATGAATGGAAATGAATTTTTTAATGGCCAAGCTAATGCGTTTCGCTTTATTCCGAATTTTATGCAGAAATAATGAAGCTAATTCAAACTAACACAAGCTAATAATCTAATATATAGAATTTTTTGAAAATTTTTTAATAGAACAATAAACGAATTATTGGCTAAATTTTGGGAGCAAAGTAGCCGGCAATTTTCAGGAAGTCTGAGGGGGCGTAAATCACCTCCAATTTCTGCTCAAAAAAAGGCAGAAAAGCAACTAAAAATGGCTAAAAACCGAAAGTTATTGCCGAAAATCGCTTAAGTAGGTTCTGACTCATTAAATCGAATGTTGGAAATTTTAAAATGAGTCCCTCAACAAACAAATGATCAGCTTTAAATTATATAAGCATAATTGAGAATAGGCAATGCTATAGCATAGGCAACGCATTTACATAGGCAATGCCTTAACATAGGAAACGCCTAAACATATACAATGCTCAAGTGTAGGCGCCGATTTGAATTAAATTTAATTTCAAGTTTAAATTCAATTTTTCCAACATTTAATTCCCGACTGGGCGCATTGTTTACTATTGTAATTGTATTTTCTGTAAAAAATTTTTGACTATCAGAAGTCGCATACTTTGTATTCGGGCTTAAAAAAGCCCATTTTTTGCCACCAAGAGTACCACGCCGCTTCGACATATTTAGGACTGTATGAGGTAGGCACGGGATCGTCGATTCCTGTAAAAATAGCAAAAAAGCTACAAAATATTGAAAAAAATTCAAGGGATGCCGCAGAATGAATGACCAAGCAGTAAAATTTAAACGCACACATCATTTATTATTGATAAAAATGTTTACAAAAACTTTGTTATAAATAATAAATCATACAACTAATTTATAATTAATAACTAATAATTAATAATAATCAATCAATGATTAATTAATAACTAAGGATTAAAATTAATGAAATAATGAAATTTCCAACGATGCATAAGAGTGATAAACTTAGCAGAAACTCATTAAAAATTTTCGCGATTTCAATCCAATTCTTTTGCACACACTTAATATGCATAAGTCCAGCTCAGTATTAGAACTCCTTAAAAATGTTCGTAATATAGCATTTTGGAAAAAACGCATGTAGTGGCACAAAAATTCTAGGACTGCGCAAAAATAACATAATCGAATTATAATGGGCATCTTTCGGAGAGTGAAATTAGCTTCAGCAACAGGTATTTCGAAGTTGATTTTATTACATATATATAATGTCATTTTAATTTTTAATAATATTTTATTTTTATATTTCAAACATGGAAATAAAATATTTTGAAACAAATTTTATTTTCATACTTTACACAAAGAACTAGGTACGCATTTTGTATTTTACTCTAATATTTTATTTTATCTTGAAGTATTTCGACCATTACATGGGAAATCTTATTTCTTATTGACCACATCACAAATAATAAAAGACTGTGACCAACGAAACGATTCGAAAAATTGCCAACCCCTAAAAAATACAAAATATTCATAAATTTAGCGTATCAAAGACGTTCAAATTGAATGTGTATGTAAATTTTATCAGATCAAAATGCGCGTACTCTTTTTCTCTCCTGGCTCCGCTGATCCGAAGTCGTAAGTCAAAACTTCTTTGGTGACGATTTTCTTATCGATCTTTTTCTACAAAATTATTATTAAACAATCAAAACTTTAAAAAAATATTTGAATTATTCGAGAAAATTTCAATCCAAAAATAAAACTTTGAATTTTCTCAAAAATTGAAAAAATTAACAAAATTTTGGAAAACTTAAAAAAATTCATGAAAATTTGGAAATATAATGAGAAATTTTCAGAATTTCGAGAAAACATTTCGGAAAGTGAGTTCAAAATGTTGGCTGCGGTGGTATTAATCCTGACGGTTAGTTTCAATTCGTCGAAAATCCATACCTAGAAGCATACCCGGTCAAGTGACCTTTTTTTGAATTTTCGGTAAAATAAATCGATAAAAAGTCCTCAATTCAAAATCAGAAGAAAATAGTTGCACTATTGAAAGATCTGAAGAGATTGAAAGATCAAATTTTTTCTTTTAAATTTATATCTTTAATATACATCCACATGGTCAAAAGCTCTGGAAGGGTTAGGGGGTGAGGTGGGGGATAAACCGAGTTTCCACAGAGGGAGG
Organism: Mermis nigrescens; assembly: GCA_036768485.1. Lineage (NCBI taxonomy): Eukaryota > Metazoa > Nematoda > Enoplea > Mermithida > Mermithidae > Mermis > Mermis nigrescens. Next base: position 28,534,609 of record JAVLUZ010000154.1, on the reverse strand, counting down.
GGGTAAATGAGTGTATACTTTTTCACCTATTTAGTGCTAAATTTTTGTACTTAATTCATCGTATTTTATTTTTCATCAATATTTATGTATGGTTGAATTTGCATGAAAGCAATAACAATAAGGGCAATGCAATGATCTATAACATCAAACATGTACAAAATAATGGAAGAAAAAAGTCTGGATGAACGAATTTAACCGCCTGTTGCTCGAAAAATAAGTGCAGTGCTCGCCTAGAAATTTGAATAATAAAGAACCGATTGAGTTTATTTAAGAACGCTTTTTCACGACTCAATCGCCGAAGGCCTGAGAAACATACTCACAAGCTTTACCTTGAGAAAATGCGACCGAAACAGTGCTAAGCTCTGGTTAGTTTTAATAAAACGCGACCTAAACGTTTAGCTTGGAGTTTACGACTCATCGTGCGTAGAGCATATCAATATTGGTTATACTCGTGCAATTTATGTATATGCATATGATATTGTGTACATAATGCGCGCACGCGCGCTATCATCACGCGTCTATTAAAGAACGCGTGCTGAGTCGTAAACGGTCTGACCTAAACATTAGGTCGCGTTTCCTTGAAACAAAGCATGTTAAAATACTGTTTAAGTCTCCGGTGATTAAATCGTGCAAAAGCTTTTCTAAATAAACTCAATCGGTCCTTTATTGTTCAAATTTCATGGCGAGAACTGTATTATGTACTTGAATTTACACTCTTAGCCGTCATTTGACGCTTTTCATCGTTCAAGCAACCAGTTTTGATCCAAAATAGCCTAAGGGGGTTTGCTTCTCAAACGTTGTGGTAGAGGGATACCCCTATACCCCCTAGTGTGCATGTATTATCTTTAATATTTTTCTATTGATTTAAAAAACTTTGATTTAAATTTCGTGCACTCACTGGTTTAGCCGCATCATTGCTCTTAGCTTCTTCGATTTGCGCTTGTTTTTTCTGCATAAATTTATCCAATTTAGCCTGTTTTTTCGCCTCTTTCTCGAGCTGCTTCGCAGATTTGGGTTTATCATGCTTATCATTCGTTAGGTCATTATTGCAATTTGAACCGTGCGAAATGTCATTATTCAATTCATACGCCGATTTATGCTCGGTTACTAACGCAGACATTTTATGCGAAATTTTTTGCAATTAATCAATTAAGCTGAATTTAATTGGCAGAATAGATAATCGAATGGTTAATTAATGGTTAAATTTGTATTAGATTAATCGATTATATTGAGGGGCCAAGAGAAGAAAACTCATGTTATCATGCAACTAACGGGTGGAGGGGTGAGGGGTCCCCTGAGCAAAGTCAGTCGTCCCCCCCACCGTCCCCTTGCCCATGAAGTCAGAAACTTTTGGAGCATCCCGCAATATTTGCGAAAACTTGCGTTTTTTTGCAATTTTTAGCAATGAATTAAGGTAGCTTTCACAAACCCCATCCTCTAATCGGCCGACTACTCCCCAAACAAAATCTTGACTTGCAAGTCTGCATGCCAATATTCGATTTAAGTCAGCTAGTATGTACCTATACCATATGGCCCAAAACAGACTGCATCCCAATGTAGTACGTCATAAATCTAGCTAATATCAAAATATAATTTTGAGACTTCTTGCATTAAATGGATAGAAATGTCAATGCCTGAACCGTATAAAAAATTTTGGCTTCATGCCAGCGGTTTGTGCGCTAAGGCGATTTCCGTATGTATTGTCTTATTTTCAGCAGTACACGGATGGCCGTAGCGCATTAATTGCTGACAGTCGGCCAAAATTATTCAAAGGTTTAACAAAGACATGTTCATCCATCTAATGCAACGAGTCACAAAATTTCAAGTACATATTAGCCGACGCTATGACTTGTACGACGGAAAATTAAGGTGTAGGCACTGTTTTTTTTTGTACGAGCCTCTTTGTACATGTACGAAGATCTCCGGAAAAGTCTTTGTACGAGCAAGATTTTTTTGTACATACTATAGCGTATAGATACGCTATTGAATGTACATGTTTTTACATACTACTCGATTGTTATCCGTGACCCGCACGCTTCGCAAAAGGTGTAACTTTGTCCTAAATTCAGCTGGTTATATTAGTTCGGCTCAAAACGCAAAAATTTTCATGAGTCTTAGGTTATTATTACACATAAAATTCGACTAAGCAAGTTAAAATGACTTGTGTTACACAATTATAAATAATAAGCGGTTGCAATGTGCTGACTAAATCTCATAATAGACATCAATTTGTTTATGCATTTAATGCAACGCAAAGATAAAAGAGTCAACTTTATCTTCAAACGGCAAAAAACAGTGCAAAGTTGTTTAATAGTTCTTTTTTCTGCATAAAATCCTCATGAAACAGTGGAAATAGATGTAAAAGATGCTTCAATCTGTACAAAGATGCTCACAGATAGATTTTGGAGTGTTAAATGCCCGCACTTGGAGCTAAATATTTTCGGCGCGAAGCGCCGAAAATTTTCGGAGATTTTGGTAAAAAAATACTCCAAAAACGTTAAAATTACTATTACTTTGCCCCAAAAAGTCTTTGTACATTGTACAAAGATAGCTCCGAAAATCTTTATACGAGCCTCAAAATCTTTGTCTCGTACAAAAAATAACAGTGGGTGTAGGCATATGCATACATGTATACAACAAGAGGGTGGGTGAACCCTCATCCAACGTCAATCGTCCTCAATTCCCTAAAGTCAGAAAATCTTCGACCCCTCACCATTGGGGAAAGCTTGCGTTTTTAGGTACATTGTTGCCATTTTTGGCCATAAATTGTAGTTCATTTACCCTCTCCTCTCCCTTAAAATGGCTAAGAACTCTGAGCATGGGTAAATGGAGGCGCTGGCGCTGGCCCTGGCATTTATCATTCAATTGAAGGTAGAAGGCATCTTAATTTTTGTACAGGCTATACTAACATATTCAATTGAAAATTTTAAAATTATTTAAGTGTTTTTTGGAGTGAAATAAACTTTTAAAATGCAGAAAATACGCGGTTCACTATAACTTTCGATTTCAACAAAAATTTTAGCTGAAGATAGAAAGCGGCGTAGAAGCACATATTTTCCGCATCACAAAAACTTAATTTTACGCGAAGAACATATGGAAAACGTATTTTCTGCATTTTAAAACTTAATTTTACTTAGAAAAATCACTCAAGTAATTTCAAATTTTTCAATTGAATATGATAGTACAGTCTGAACAACATTTAAGATGCATTCTACCTTCAGTTGAATGATAAATGCCTATATTTAAGTTTAAGCCGTATTTTGCTGTTTCAGAGAAACTATATAAAACATCTTTGCTAGCTTTGCTCACATTAGCTTGGGAGAATGGCCAGCGCTACCTTTTACCTGCTTGGCAATGGCCAAGGCCAAGCCGAGCGCCAGCACCACCTTTTACCTAGTTGGCAAGGCCAGTGCCAAGGCCAGAAAACCTTTTACCCAGTTGGCAATGGTCAGGGCCAAGGCCAGCGCCTAGCCACTTAGCCATGGCCAAGGCCAAGCCGAGCGCCAGCGCCACATACTCAGTTGGCAAGGGCCAGGGCTAAGGCCAGCGCCATCGCCAGTGCCACCTTTTACTTATGTGCGCCAGGGCTGGCACCAGCGCTCCTTTTACCCAGTTGGCAAGGGCCAAGGCCAGCGCCATCACCAGCATCATCGCCACCATTTACCCATGTGCGTCTAGTTCAGCACCAGCGCCACCTTTTACTTATGCTCGAGAACTCTACTTCAACATTTCGAGCCATTATATGTGTACCTAAGCATCCAGTATACAGGCCCATATCCAAGGGCATAGGAGGTAATCTGCCCCTCCGCCTACATGAGATCTGAGATTTCCCTTCACCCCCTCTGCTATTCTAGCCAAAAATCGCAACACAAAAAATTTCGGTGCTTTGTGCCCAATTTCTCAACTATATATAATATCTATTTAGTACCAAGCCAATCAACCTGTTCAAATGCTCCATTTTTAGTCTTTATACAACCTAAAGCATACTTTGCATTTCTGCTGTTCGGCACAGCTTTTGTGCAGAAAAAGAGATTTGTTCAAGAGGGGGTCGGCTAAAGTTAAGAATATAGTACTTTTAGAAAAGGAGCAAAACGAATACGGAATCACACCTGGGCAATGCCCCATATCGGCCCATCACCAGGATGGGCCGAACGAAAAGTTGGACGGGGCGAAGGGGTAACTTGGACGGGGCTATGTTTTGTACAGGGAGAAAATTTTTGGAGATAATTTAAGGAAATGCTAGATACGGTATATCATGATCAGTTTGAAAAACATGCACAGGAACATCTTATTACACTGTTCGACACCTTTTCAATGGCTGGACCCACCTTTTTACAGTGACTGACCCATTGATTACGCTGAGCGACCCACCTATTTCAGGTACGGACCCACCTTTTTCAGGGACAGACCCACCTTTTTCAGAATCTAGGGACCCACCCACCCTTTTGGCTGGAAATTGGACGGTGCAAACCGTCAGCCATTGCCCAGGTATATACGGAATGCCAAATTTTCTTCGCCAAACTGGTAGAATGTGATAAATTAAAGCGCAAAAAAAATTTGGTAACAATCTGAGTCATACTTGCAAAGCTTTCGATTTGAGAGTTGGGACGGTTAAACTATAGGTAGATGTAAGATGAAAAGCTGGTAACAAGAGAGCAAAGGGCCACAAACCAACGAATAAAATTGATGTATGAATGTAGTGAATATTTACGACTTACTTTAACTACTTAGGCTTAGGCTTAGTAATCTGTGGTTGCTGGATTTGTGGGAAAAATAACCACTTAAGCCCGAGATTAACAGAAGGCTGGAGGCGGGTGAGCGAAGTGAGCCCGCCTCCAGCCTTCTCTTAAGCTTGGGCTTAACTGTTTACTTTTTCCACAAATGCAACACAGAGAGAATGTGCGATGTCGATGTATTTAGGAACATTGCAGATGGAAGGAACGAAATGTCAAGGAATATGCGGCCATTAGAAAACAAGATATGAAGATACAGTAATTGCTCTTTGCTGGAAATAGCGAGAAAATGTTATAAATGTTGATTTGTAGTTTAGAATCGTTTTTGTGATCAGTCATAAACAGTTGTTCTGTTTTAATTTCCTTTTAACGTTGTATAAGTGATACAGTTGGAAAGTCGGTGATTTTAAACTTAACATAAGATGCGAGAAGAGGATAATTAACGAAACCCATAGCTTTTGCAATATTGATCATAGACTGATGAAATTTTTCTTCCGCGCTTTCTTTCAACATGTTCTAAGTACTGAGCAAAAAAATCCGCTCTTCCGAAGTTTATTTTATAGTTTTCTGAGAGTACCATATTCTTAACTTACTCCGAGGGGGTCTATTGTATTCTCACCATATTTTAGACATCTGGGTAGCAAAATTTACAAACTGCACAGCTCTAATGGTCGTAAAACGTTTTTTTCTCAATTCATTTTTCGTTCCCCCATCCCATTTGTCTGAAAAAATTTCAATTGTGCCCCCCTTCAAAAAACAAAATCCTGGATATGGGTCAGTTAACAGCGGACAGGTATTCCTATGTTACACCTACTTTTTGTACAAGTACACAAAAAATAACCAACAGTAAACCCTCGTTGTCATGTATTTACGTAAATAATATAGCCTGCAGAGAATTTATATAAAAGTTTTCTTATACGCATTTTTTGCACTCTCGAACTGCAAAATTCAGCACAAAAGTAGCTAAAGTAAGATTTCTGAAATAAAAAGATTTTTCATACTTATGTAGGTGAATGTGATCCGAATGACTTTCATCAGTGATCGTACGGGGTCAGATTTTCACCCCCGATCGGGGTCGGGGTCGGGGATGAAAAACCCCAGTTTTCAGGGTCGGGGTCGGGGTCGGGGTCAGGGTCGGGGTCGAGGTTGAAGATTACCTACTTGTTTGTAGAGCATACTAATACAGCTGGTTATGTTCAACATTTTATTTTCATTCCAAGTTCAAGCCTGATTTTAGCAATTTAGCATTACTTTCAATTTTAATCACTAATCGCTCTCACTTTTTCGTATTCTTCCACAGTTTTTTCATAACGGTTTTCTATGGCGCACTGATTGTAGAGGAGCCAATGGCGCGAAGCGTCGAAAATTTTCGAAATTTTTACCGTTTTCATGTAGAATTTACGCCTTTTTATTGACAAACAGTTCGGAATTCATAAGTGGCGCAAAGCATCAAGAAATTCAGTCATATTTTACCGCCCTAAGACAATAATCGGCGGTGCTAGGCGTAGGAAAATTTTGACGTTTTTACTCTTTAAACTCAATTTATACCGCTTAAATCATACTGAACAGATAAACTAATTGCGGCGCAAAGCGCCGAAAATTTTTAAAAATTCCTAATCCTTTTACATTTTCTGTCCTCCTAAAAATCTCTTTCAACATGCGGAACGAGATTGTATGGCAGGGTCTGTGGTGGCGCGCTCAAGCGCCACCAGCGAGATCCAGAGCAGAACCCCCGAAAATTTTGTAAAAAAGCACTCTAATTTTTAATTAGTAAAGTTAAAATTTTCGCAAATTGGCAAAATCTCAGTTCTGAATTAAGTCCAAAAAAACTTTAAATTGATGAACACCTACACTGTACAAAACTTCTGAGCTGAAATGCGTTTTTCGACCTCTGCTAAGTATGTAGCGCAGCAACGGGTCGCAACCAATAAGTCATTGAAAGATGTATCAATGAGAATTTTGTTCTTACCATTTCCAGGCCCATTTGTGGCCTGCGTATTAACTAGTTCAGAAAACAGAAAATGCGCAAAAACACAAGAAAATTTGGCCTTTCCTTTCATTTAAAATAGAATTATGTGTCCTTGTAAAGAAAGATAAACAAAGCATAGGATAGATAAATTGGTACGCAAACATTTTCGCACTTTTACTATTATGTTCAACAAGCATGTGTAGTTTCATTCAATGAACTAATAGTGCATTAAATCACTAAGCGAAGTGCTGGATTATTTTGGCAGATTCAAGCTTTTAAATTCATTGGATCTGTATAATAATAAATAATAATGACTCAGTGAGAAGCGCCGGAAAATTTTGACGTTTGTGCCTTTTTAAACTCAATGTTCTGGACACATTGCGCCAGAAAAATCAACATAATTTCTGAAAAATTCCGGGGGGCATGTGCTTCCATTCCACCCCCGGCTACGCCTGTGATTCCGCAGTAATTTCGGCGCACTTCATAATGGAAAATATGCGAACATGTATGTACGTCTTAACAACATGGCGACCAGGCGTACTTTTTATGAAATATCGCGAGTGTCAAGCTTAACATATTAATTTTGCTGGTGAATGAATCGTCCTTGTTCCGAATTTATTTGCTATTTATACAATTCTTCTATGTACCAACAAATAAAATGCTATATTTCACCCCCGAAAAAAGGTTCAACCCCGACTCGAAAAATCATGCCCCCGGTCAGGGGTCGGGGTCGGGGTTAAGGCTGGGGTTTTTCGGGGTCGGGGTCGGGGTCAGGGTCCCCGTACAATCACTGCTTCCATACATAGATTTTCATACATGCTGATTTCATTTCCTACACTCCCGAGCTACAAAACTCAGTATTAAAAGGGCTGCAATGAGATTTTGAAATAGAAACATTTCTCATTACAATATTTTACTAATTTTTTGTTATAAATTCAAGTTTTCATTACAATTTCTTGCTGAATTTCTGTTGTACTTTGATGACTGCACTCCGGAACTGAAAAATTCAACACAAAAGTAGCTACAGTAAGATTTCTGAAATAAAAAAATTTTCATATTTACTGATTTTTTTGCTGTACTTTCATTTCTCATAACCAATTATTTGCTGATTTTTTGTTGTACTTTGATGTCTTTACTATTTCTGGAACTATTGAGCTCATTTTAGTAAGATTTTCTTAGATTTTGATTCTCTGCTGTAGTGTGTACATACATACATTTACAAGATCTATTCTTTTCAGCTGTGGATATAAGCTCAATTTATCACCGTCAATTTTTCCGCTTGGCGTAGTGTTGATCGCAGCAGTTTGTGTAGCCATTTTTTGGTGGAAAAGCTAATTATGATCTCGATTTCAATAGTGATATACATATTTGCATTGTACATAGGTACATAAGTATATCGTCAGCTTATGTAGTTTAGTTGAATGTCTTTTGCTGTTTACAGCTAGTGTTGCTTAGTAAAACACATGAAACAAAAGCAGTTACGTTGGTAAAATCAGCAAGTAATTGTTATAAAAAATGAATGTACAACAAAAAATCAGTAAATAAATTGTTATAAGAAATGTTTTCATTTCAAAATCTCATTGTAGCCGTTTTGATACTGATTTTTGTAGCTCGGGAGTGTAAAAAATGAAATCAGAATGCATGAAAACCTACGTATGGAAGTGATTCGGATTACATTCACCTAAATAAGTATGAGAAATCTTTTCATTTCAGAAATCATATTGTAGCTACTTTTATGTTGAATTTTGCAGTGCAGGAGCGCGAAAGAGAAAGCCTTTGAATGAATACTGCACAGGTTATATTACTTACGTAAATACATGGCAATGAGTTTACTGCACACCTATGCGTGGGGGGTTTGGGGGGTATGCATCCCCGCAGAAAAGGAAAATTCCCCCCAAATCAAAATACCCCCCCCCAGAATTCAATTTTTGAAAATTTTTTTCGTTCTTTCGCAATTTTTTGATGCCAATGGACAGCGGCGGATCTAGGATTTCCCTGAGGGAGGGGCGGTACCCCCTAAGGGGGGGGGGGGGCGGAACCCTGACTTGGGCGGAAAAATTAGCCGTTTTAACCCGAAAATCGCTAAAATACTCAAAAATGCTTAATTTTTCGGCCAATGGATAGTGCTTGATGAGAAACGTCGAAAAATGGTGTTTTTATCGCCATACTACCATTTTTAAGGCCATTTTTGGACCTTCAAAAATCTTGCACCACCCCCAGAATTTTCGGCTAAAGTTAAGAATATGGCACTTTTAGAAAAGGAGCAAAACGAATAAGGAATTCCAAAATTTTTGTGCCAAACTGGTAGAACATGATAAATTGCAGCACGGAAAAAAAATTTGGCGAAAACCTGAGCCATACTTGCAGAGTTGCAGGCAACTGTCGATTTGAGTGTTGGGTGGGACGATTAAACGGCTCGATCCAAGGACTTACACATTTGTCAGAAATAAATAATATGGGCTGAAATTGTGGAAGGAAGCATAGCAATGAAGGAGAAAAAAGAAAAAAGGCGCGGAAAGCTGTTTGAAATTTTTAAAAAATTTAAAAAATTTCAAAAAAAGTTCCATTTTTTTGCATGTCTTTTCGGTTTTACTTGATAAGATATAGGAAAATCTAAGTTTTTGCCTCTAATATACTAAGGCTTAGGCTTAGTATATCTGAAAAGGTGTTTTGAGCTGCTTAGGTCGAGGTCGCTCCCGCTCAGGTCAATGTATAGATGCTTAGGTCGATGTATAGATGCTTAGGTCGATGTATAGATGCTTAAGTCGATGTATGGATGCTTAGGTAGGTGTATAGATGCTAAGGTCGATGTATAGATGCTTATATCGACGTTAATTGGATATCTACATGTGATTTTGCATTCAGATGTTTGAATCTTCAAATACTTAGGTCGAGTAGATGCTTGCGTAGGTCGAGAAGAGGCTGATTACCGAAACCCATAGCTTCTGTAATATTGACGGATGAATATTTTTTCCGCGCTTTCTTTTAACGTGCTCTAAGTACTGAGCAAAAAAATCCGCTCTTCTGAAGTTTACTTCATAGTATCCTGAAAGTACCATATTCTTAACTTACTCCGAATTTTCTTGCTGCCCATGTATGGTTTACTGTCGTTATGTTTTGTGTACGTGTACAAAAGGTAGGTGTCAACTAAACGTAGGAATACCCAGCGGACAATGCATATCTAAATAGCTAATCCACTAAACTAAGCCTAAGCCTAAAGATAAAAATAAAGCTGATTGTTACTGATTTTAGCAAAGTATGTTACTATTCTGCAGAAACGCCGATAATGTATTCTCGGATTACCCGGGAAACGTTTTATCATCTAGAAAAGCCGCAAGCGGTCTTAATGAAGCCAGTTTAGGATTAGAAAATTCCCCAAAACGCCCTGACTGACTGCACCGCTGATTACTCGCATATTGATGACGCACACTGGCGTAGCCAGTGGGGGAAGGGGGAATTCCCCCTGAGGAAAAGTTTTACATTTTCAAAAAGTGAGCAATATGGTTGCGTGATGCTGTTTTGCGATGAAAAATCGAAAAATTCGGTGCTTCGCGCCGGTTTATTCTATTATTTGGCAGTTTCTACCGTTTTATTGGTGGAAAATCAAAAAATTAGCGCTTCGCGCGCACAAGAAGCATTTTTTTCGTCAAAAACATGAGGAAATTTTTGAGAAAATATAATTTTTTAATGGCTTAAATCGTGCAGGATGATGTGAAAAGCCCAAAAAACACGTTATTTAACGGCCTCGCGCGTTTTTACGCGTTTTTTTAGACGAAAAAATTTTTTTGGAATTCCCCCCTGGCGAAAATTCTGGCTACGCCTATGATGACGCAATACCTACAACATACGATTGCGCTAAGTCGAAGACAACGCAACGACACAAGCAAAAAATGACTCTGTCCAAATTACAGTACTATGTCATTCAGCCTATTTGAGCACTGGGCGCAACCTGGATACTTTAATAGTGACCTTAAATCTCTGTTAACGGCTCTTTCTGGAAGTTTAATCCACGTAGGTACATCAATTATAGTATATTTATCGAAGCCTTGCGCATGGATCACAATTTTCGAATAAAGGTAAATTGATAACAAAAAGCGCGTTTAAATAAAATAGCAATCAGAAAAACTAAAATAGCAATCAGAAAACTTTGCATAGAAATTTATAAGTATTTGAAATTTTGCTGTATGAAATCGTATTACAGTAGGCTGCCCAGAAACCACTTTTGTGGCCACTTACTTGGACGTTGAAAATTGATTTTCATCCACAAGGTTTCGTGAAATAGACTATAGTACTTACCTATCATAAGAGCTTGATGCTCTACTAGCAGTAATTTCTACCACACCCTGTACATACGATTAGTCATAACCTAGAGTAGGTATGTTTCGAAATTCTTGAGACTTGTACGGTAAGTCAAAAGCAGTAAAAATTCAGCCGATCGGCGAAGGGCCTTTCGTCCGTTTGGCTTGTACATATGGTCTATTGCATGTTATTTGGCTTAAACTAAACCTTGTGCTTCGGCAATCTGGGTCACTTTGACTCTTTGGAGCTGTGAGAGCGTAGCGAGTGAAACTCCGTATTTCGATTTTCAAAATGAGTGGTAATAATACCGCTGACCACTCGGGGAAGCGGCGGTAAAGTTCGAAATATTAAATTGTGCAATTGACGAATCAGTTGAAAATAGAAGACGTCAACAGAAAGGGGATTCAATTCTGAACAAGAAAGTAGGCTTAAGTCTCCGTTTACCATCAAGTTTTTGCAGTCGGAGTGCACCATCATGGCATAAACTCCTAGTGCATATTAGGCTGTGCCTTCTTTACATTCTGCGACGGCTATTCCTTTCATTTTTTGCGATTTTTTATGCTCTTTCTGAATATGTATGTTATTTTCTGTGAAAATTATTTTTGAAAGAGGTATAATTAAAAAACTATCACAATGTATAAGAATAGGCACCTGTTTGACATTGTGCAAAAACAAGAAAAAGTAGATTTCTGTTGTGTTAAACACATCTAGGGAATGCATTTAAATAGCTGAAAAGGAATAAACCACTATATTTTCCTATTAGAAACTTATTTTCCCATCTCGAGTTTTTGTGATATCACTGTAAATAGGACAAAAATGCCTATTTGTTACTACTTTATAACTCCTCTTCGAGCTAAACCATCATTGAAAACGATGTAACTGAAGCCAAAACGAGGCTAGACAAAGTATTAAGCACACGGATAAGGTAGAACAGAAAAAATGCCACGAAAGCTTTTCATTGAGCCTCCGGCATAGGACACGGTAAACGGAGGGATAAACGAAATGTGGCCGTCACTGGCAGTGCGGACAGAAGCGAATTGCGAAGACATTGATGATAACAAATTTTCTGAAAATTGTTTCCTATTCCATGTCACTAAGCACCGAATCAAGTTGTTCTCGTAAAGGAAGTGAACAGTAGCATTTCCATGATTAGGAAGTGAGCAGCACAACTTTTCCCGTACAAAAATGGAAGTGAACAGTAGCATTTCCATGATTAGGAAGTGAGCAGCACAACTTTTCCCGTACAAAAATGGATGCCCTCTTAGCTAGTGTAAACCGTTTTGCACAGAAACTATACATTTTTTCCGTATCCCCCTTACACGAAGTTTCGTTACACCCTGTGCAACAATTTTCTGAAACTGCTCAAGCAGACATTTAGGATGGGGATGATGTGTGTGGTAGCCATCACTAAATTCATTCCAAGAGTATGTACCTTCTTAGCTAAAAAAATAACACATGCATAGGTCATCATGTCTAATAAAGGATTTATCTGTCGTTGCATACTCCCCTCTGGTGAATGAGATATGATAAAAATTTTGGAAAAACATAACGAAATAGTAAAATGCAAAAATGGAAATTCGGCGGCCGGATATAGCAGCATACTTTTTCAAGAAGTTTTTGAAAATTAAATGCTTATGTACGGAGGTCATTCCGCCTCAAGAAAATGGGTTCACAAACCGCCACGGCTCAAAATCAAAGTAATGGATAGAAAGGGGTAAAAAATAGCCCAAAAACGCAAAATTTTTTCATAAAAATCGGGCTTAGCAGAATATGCATATATCAGACTGAGGTGGGATCATACATGTACAGCTACAGAATTCAAGTGGGTCCGATGGAGAAAATTGCCAAAAATAGCACCGAAAATTCAACTATTATAGGGGTCGATCGATTTTCGGGAGTACATCAGATTCTAGAGATTCAGCACCCCGCGCCCAAGTGTATCACCGCATCTGCGTATGTCCCAATGTACATATTATGTACATATATTCATAAAGCTAGAATCATTTTATTCTCATCATTGGCCCACGTCGACATCCTTGATTGTTACAATACATAGGTTTTCATCGACAATAACATTCACCAGGTGTCGTGGCCACGGGCCAGGGGAGACCAGAGAGCTAATCCAAAATTTGGGAGTAGGCACTCGCCAGAAGGTCTCCATCTGAATGGAAATGTCCGATTCTAAAGAGTCAATTTCTGTAAGGATCGCCCCACCGCTGTTTTTAGCTGGTAAAGTCAAAACCTAACCCTACATCATTTTAACATACATATATAGTACAGTTTTATACGCTGAGTTCGAAATTGTAAACCGTTTAACACGAAATTGATTTTTCGTTGAGAACATCGACCTCAAAGTTTGAAAAATTCACAAACATCGCAAAGTCCGATGACTTACACTATTTATCGAATAATTCCACAACCACTAAACAGATTTTTATCAATGTTTTTTCATTTGGTAGAGCGCCTCATACGCTACAAGCACGCATGTTGATTCAAAACATCAGTTTGATATTTATTCTTAAGCTGCATCAATAATGTATAATTTTTAAACTTTTTTTCAAAAAAATTTTTTACTTTTTTCGAGTGCTGGTTGCAAACTATCACCGGGCCCAACTCGAAATTTTAGTGAAATGTGCAAGACTCATATACAAATCAATGGCTGAAAAATTAAAAAAAATTAAAGTATCATCTTATCAGTAACGGCGATTAAGGTGAAGTCAATGTATTATAAACATCATGATTTTGTCTTCATCTCGACAGTGTATGGTGCTTGATCCGGATGCATCAGAGTGACACAAGTCATCCAGCCTGTAGAAATTGCGATGGAATTAGTCTTAAAAAATAAAAACTATTTTGGATGTATCTGCTTTGTGTTATCTTTAAAAATTTATCAAAATAGGATATGCACTTGATCGCATAACTTTAATTGATAAAAGTTATTTCTTTTTGCAGTACTGCTCATGCTGACTAACATGCTGAAATTAAAATGTTGGAAAATTATTTAGGATGTATACTTGTGGTCCAAATACCGAATTTAAAGAAAATGGATTTTTCTTAAAAATTGTCACAGCAATTTATTCTTAGATAGAACATCTGTTTTTGCTAATGCGCTGAATGCCGAAGCTACTGATACCACTAGTGTTGTAAAATATATCTTTATCTTTATCTTTTCAGCAAGATAAAGATAAATATGAAGATATCTTTATTTTTATATTGACTATTTTTCTAATCTTTATCTTTATCTTTATCTTTTGGAAAAATCACAGGATCTTTATCTTTATCTTTTTGACAGGAATTTATCTTACAAAAAAGATGAAGAATGTGCATGTTAGCATGTAATCCAAAATGCAGGTTTGACGTGAAATGCATTTAGACGCATTCAATTTTTGTTGTAATACAAGCAAAGACAAGAAAAGAGAAGAAAACGATAGTTTAAACCCTATGGCGTGCAGCCCAAACTAATGCCCGTATATCAACCTAAGTAAGCGGGAGTGATACCGATCTAAGTGGGAGTACTGCTACTAGCACCCACGTTAATCTAAGTCCAAGCCTGTGAAACATGAAGAAATTTGAAAAAAATCAATAACTGTTGCGACTTTACTTTGTACAGGCGCACAGAGCAGGGTTTTGATGCTTGTGAAAAGAAAGAAGTGACTCGCTGTCTGCCAGTAGTAGTAATACGTGGGTCGGTCAGATATCGCGGGTAAAGAACCAAACCTACATTTATGTGTGCTTAATGCCTATGACCTCTTCGATCTCAGGTGTAAAAATTAGGGCATTCAGTTAGTCGCTTTACATCACCCACTCTCGTTTATTGCACTCCACAAACATCATTCTCCTGGGTCCAGGCGACCATACATATGCACACTTTATCTTTATCTTTATCTTTTTGGTTCCTTTATCTTGCAAATTATCTTTATCTTTATCTTTCTTAACTTTTTATCTTTATCTTTATCTTCTAGATTTTAAAATTTCAACCTTATATTTATCTTTTACCGTGCAAAAAATCCGTATCTTTTACAACACTAGATACCACACATGGACATCATGATCGGGTAGGTTTGAAGGTGGGGAGCACACATGAACGTAGGGGCTGGGGAAGTATGCACCCCTCCCTCCAGAAGGCCGAATACCCCTCCCCCTCAGAAACCAAGATACCCAAGTAGAATTCAATTTTTGAAATTTGTTTGTTTTTTTCGCAATTTTTTATGCTAATGGATAGTGCTCGATGAGAAACAATAAAAAATGGTGTTTTTTCGCCATACCACCATTTTTAAAATCATATTTTTTCCTTTGAAGAATCTTGCACCCCTCAGAGTTTCGGCACTGCTCACTAATGTTAGGAAGAGGCTAAGGTTTGTTTAAGAATTAGGCAGAACCCATATTACGATAGCCCCAAAATTATATTTTTGGCACCTTTTTTTGCCATTTTTGTCCTATCAGACACCAGAATTTTCTTGATGCCCATCTATAATTGATAGATACTTAATACAATAACCCAGTTTAATTCACTGTGTTTCAAAAGAAATCTTTTGTTTCATAAAAAATTCGAAAAAAACGTGAATATGAATATAAGTTCGGCTAAACTCACACCTAGGCATAAAACAAAATAAGGATCATGATGTCATTGATTTTTTTAAAGAAGAATTCTGATTTCTATATTTCGCTAGTATGGGTTGTGTTATAGGACTATCAAGAAAAATACATTCATTTAACATGCACAAATAAGCAGAATTTTCTAAATATCAACATAATCCCTCTGAAGTAATGCTTCTTCAATGTCTTCCGTTTTTTCTCTCTTCAACCTGCCGCCACAACAGAAAGTCTGGACGTTCAAACTGAGGAGTTTGCGCTTCCTTAGCAATATCTTTTGAATCACATTTCTGACAATTTCTTACACTATTGTCGTAGAATCCAACCAGAAGTCAGCTTTTCCATATTTTCAACTTGACAATGTATGGCCCAAAAGTCTTGCAACATTTTGTTGTGAGGGATGGCAGGCAGCCATGGGGATAGACGCGTCGCGCTGCTCAATTTTTTACATTTGTATCTATGATTGCCTCATGTCCTAATATTTTTTCTTTCCGGCTTGGACTGGTGATCATGTGCATTCAGTGGTCCAAAATACATGAATGCTTCTAAGCATCCAGCAATTGGGCAAGGAAAAATCTTAACACGACTTTACTCAGATGCATTATCAAAATCACTGATTTGAGGACCAGAGTGGTTCAGAATAATTGGAAAAGTACCCACGATGCAGAAGACGAGATATCGCTAGGTACATAACTTGCTTCGATGGGGAGCAAGTTTACTGTTGAAAACGCGATTTCCCTCTTTCCCTTGTAAATAATTTTCAACTAGTGTTTTCCCATGTCCGATCTTATAAGGGCAAATATCAAAGAGGTTTTATATTGAACCTATTTAGCGTTTCTTGTTATATCTGAGAGAAGATGGACAAAATTTCAAGACGTTTACAAAGTAAATACCTTATCCGGAAATTCGATGATGGCATAACAAATCTCATCAGAAATATGACCAAAAAGATATTGCTAAGGAAATACGAACTCTTCCTCAGTTTGGACCATAAGACCTTCTGTCATGACAGCAGATTGCTAATTTTGATTTCATGAAGCAAAAAGCGCGAAGGATTAGGGTTACAAAAAAAGATGAACAGACGACATTTGCGAAGCTGATGATCTTTTGGCTAATCCTAATCTGAAGATTGAAGTGGAAGACGTTGAAGGAGCATTACTTCACAGTGATTGCGTTAATATTGAAGATGAACAGGCTACATTTGCGAAGATGATGACCCCGACTAATCCTAATCTAAAGATTCGATTGAAAGACATAAGAGAAGCATTACTTCACAGCATGTGCGGATTTAGAGAGGGGCGGGGGCGGCCACACCCCTCTCGTCGTAAAAAAATATTTGGGCATAGAGAATGACGGGATTTTCGGGACGATCTTAGCTATTTTTTATTACGATTTTTTAAATTTTTCCGGCGTTTAGCGCCGGATAATATTTATGGAATTTACTGACCTTCTAAGAGGCTCTAAAAAGTTTATCTCACGTTGGAAGAGTTGTTTATGTATAAAAAGAGGATTTTTCAGTTCTTAAAATGATTTCTCGAATATTCCTTGCTGATTTGAGCTGACAAATTTTGTGCGTTTTTCGTAGAAAACATTCCAAAATTTTTAAATTTTTCAGATCGAAAAAGATTCTGCCTATCAAAAGATGGCAAAAAATCGAACCATAATTGACAGATTTTTTCGGACAATTTATGACACTATTAGGGGAATTTGGGGTTCCGCCCCCATCTGTCAGAAAATCCAGGATCATCCACTGCTTCACAGTGATTGCTTTGAAATTAAAAATATTTTAATTATTTGTGCTTGTTATATAAATGTATTTCCTCTTGAGTCTTATACCACAACTCGCACGATCCAACATTAGATTTATAAAAATCTGAATTTTTTTCGAAAAAGACATAAATGACATCTGAAAATCTGTAAATTGCTTCTTTTTTGTTTCTTTAACGCCTGGTTGCCGCTCAATGGACCTTCATTAAAAATGAGAGCTCTAGGTTCACATCGTTTTCACTATTATCGGCAAAAATAGCGATTGATGGCCTACTATTAGATTGAGTTAAACAATAATACGACATGATTATATGCATTTCGGAATCATCAATCAAAGTGCTTTCAGCAGTGGTCCGGTGCCATAGTAATAAGCTTACTGTAAGCCTCAAGCCTTCAAAGACAAAGTGGTTGATGATCACTCGAAAAAGTGTTTCATTCCTTTTAGGTTTGTTGAGCAAATCTCAGGAACCGCTGCTCCAATTTAGGCTAAAGGAAGTGTTTTGGATAGGCAATTTTGTGGCACAACTATTTTCCCGAAAAAATCAAAATTTCTTGTTACTGTAGCTTGTCACATTGAAAAAAATTTCACCAATTGGCTCAGGCTTTCATTTATCCTGTATTGTAGGTAGAAAGCTCGATGGCAGCAAAACAGTTGCGTCTTTAGCTGTGCTTTCTTGTGCAATAAACGCTTTTAATCAAGATTTGTTCGTTCTTCCGGTTTGCTCAATACAAATTTCTGTCATGGGGGCAGCCATATTGGAAAAACAATACTTTAAGCTGAAGCTATATAATTGCTGTACATAATTCAACAATTAAGCACATTTTTGAAATAGCAAAGAAAGAGCTTTTAAATGACGACTTGTTTGTCGGATTTGAATTGGTAGAAAAAGTTCAATATGGCTACCATTTCAGACACTGTAATAAAAAAGTTTTTTTACAAAATAAGATTTATAATTATTTACTGCATCAGGAAAGCTGGCATTTTTTCTGTTAATAGATGGAAAATTGGATGCTCTTCCTAATGAGATATGTTTTGGAGTATGGCTCCTAAGAGATATTTTGATCTTGGCATTTTAAACAGAAAATCATTCATGTTTCACTGAAAACGACATGGGTTGGAAACATAGACATTTTTTTCTTATTTTAAGAACTAAACTTCTATAAAACATTTTAGTTCTCAGCAGCTTCTAGTCCATATCCATAAGAATTTCTCGATGAAAAGAGTATACATATTCATTTATGTACATATATCCAAAATCGAGCTATTACATACACATAAGCATCAAATTACAAAACACGTGGTTTTGGGGGTTGACGAGCATAGTGGGTGGCACCAAAGTTCTAGGGGGCGGGGGTGCAAATTATTTTCAAAGATCAAAAATGGCCTTAAAAATGGTGGTATGGCGAAAAAATGCCATTTTTTAACGTTTCTCATCGAGCACTATCCATTGACATCAAAAACTTGCAAAAAAACAAAAACAATTTTCGAAAATTGAATTTTAGGGGGTATTTTAATTTCTGAGGGGATCGAGCACTATCCATTGGCATCAAAAACTTGCGAAAAAACAAAGACAATTTTCAAAAATTGAATTCTGGGGGGGGGGTTATTTTACTTACTGGGGGGAGGGTATTTTTCTTTCTGTGGGTTGCATCCCCCAAACTCCTCCCCCCACCCACGCCCAGGTATGTTGCCGAGTTTAGCTAAATTGTGCGGAAAGCGAAGCAGTTCCTTTGAAATATTTTATTGATAAGTAGCATTATGCAAGATAACAATGAAATATTTCAATTAACTGACAATGTATTATTTCAGAAATATGACCCTTGTAGTATGAAAAAAACGTGTTTTTGGGACCTCTGTCTGGTTTCCTTTAACACTGAAATAATTCAAACGCTTCTTACTCTTATCAATTACTTTTATCAAATTTATAAACCCAATAATTTGATTTATTACCTCTCTTCTATAAATTAACTCTAACGAAGAGATAACAACCAGCTTTTTCAAAAGGATGCTGATAACAACTAACTTTTTCAGAAAGATGCAGATAACAACCGATTTTTTTCAAAAGAATGCAGATACCAACCGACTTTTCAAAAAGCCGCAGAAAACAACTGACTTATCCAAAAATGCAAATATCAACGATGATAATCAAAAGTCTTGAAGCGAAGATTATTGCAATACTAAAGTTTTAATACTGTATGTATTTATAGGCAGGCATGGAATAACCGTTCTTAGAATTTCAGTTAATGATCAAATTGGTCAAAATAGCCTATAAAACATTTTTTCGTAGTAATCTAGCATTCTAATTTTTATTCCATTCAGACTGTATTATATCACTTTTAACACTTAAAATGCAAAAATTACCAATTTTAGGCGTTTTTTTAGTCAAAAAGTAAAAAATTTTGACGCTTTTACTGCTTTTGACCCCAAAAATGATGCAAAAAACGTTCGTTCCATCAGCACAAAATCGCCGGAAAGTACCTGTCCGGCTGACCCTTCTAAGAACGGCTAGGCTATTCATGCCTGCCTTTAATCACATACATTATTAGCACTTTAGTATTTCCATAATCTTTGCTTCAAGACTTTTGATTTCCATTGTCGATATCTGCATTTTTGAAAAAGTCGGTTGTTATCTGCATCCTTTTGAAAAAGTCGATTGTTATCTGTATCCTTTTAAAAAAGTCAGTTGTTATCTGCTGCATACTTTTGAAAAAGTCGGTGGTCATCTGCATCCTTTTGAAAAAGTAAGTTGTTATGTGCATCCTTTGAGAAAGTCATTTGTTATCTGCATTGAATTTTCGACATAATTGTCTCAGTTTTGTACATCTGGCAGGAATTATATCTGACTTGAAGCGCCAAAAGTTCCGGACTTTGTGTCCATTTAAACTCAGTTTTCCATGTTTTTATCCTTTTGAATTCAATATTGTGCGCTTAAGATAAGCAAAACAGGAATTGTGTCGGGCACGAAGCGTCAGAAAAATGTTTTTCTAATTTTGTAGCTTTATAAGCAATGAATTATATTTGGCAGGAAGCACCACTCTATGAAAAATGAAGATTCCGTGGAAGAACAAGATAAATCAGAGCTGTATTTAGGTGGACGGAAATTTCTGCAAAGGTGCCTAAAGTCGACTAAAACAAAAGGTAATAATACTAGTTTTATTCGATTTTAGCTTAACAAGCTTCTCCAGTGTGCACCTGGTCGAATCAATCCTAAGCAAAAAAAAGCATATCATTTTAAGCAACAGCGCAGAAAATGTAATACACACTTCCTTTATTCGAAATTTCAAGAAAAATAAAACTGATGAATCTAGAACTAATTCGATGTTCAAAGTAACAAGATAGAAAACAATTTCATTTTATTTCTTGGAATTTCTCTGTTTGAATCATTTTTTTCCAACATTTTAAGATATTTCGTCGAGCATTCCAAAAATTTTTAAAAGCAAACGCCCACTCCGTCAAAATTTTTGAAAAATAAGACCCGCCCGGAAAAGCCCTCCGCGGGCCCACGGGGCGGGCTGGCCGACCCACCACGCGTAGAGCTTCCACGATTCTGTCCCAGGTGACCGACAGTACCGGGTGACCGACAAATGGTTTTAAAAATAGATCTGTCAATCAAAAAATTCCCGTCTGGCCGACAGTCCCGGGTGGCCGGCTATACTGGGTGGCCGACAGTCCCGAGTGGCCGACTGTACCGGGTGGCCGCCTGTACCAGGTGGCCGACAGTCCCAGGTGGCCGACTGTACCGGGTAGCCGACAATCCCGGGTGACCGACAATTGGTATAATAATAGGTTTGTCATAAAAATTCATAACTGACTATTGATTTCGGAATTAATGCTTTTTCAGTAGGTACCTATTTATGCACATAAATAGTTTTACCAATGCGATAACATTGCTCATGTGAGTTCATAGCAAAAATCGCCCTCCAATTTTCATGTGAATACGCTCCACTTAAAAATATTTATTTTGACAAAAGAGGAATTAACTATCCGGGTCGGATGCACTTCCGCCGCATAGGTCACTTCCGCTGACTAGGTCATTTCCGCCGCATAGTTAATTTCCGCCGCATAGTCGCATAGTAGTACGGAACAGTTGCTATCGTTATTATTTATACAAAGTGCATTTTAGAGCAGAGTAATGAGCATTTGAAACTCAGAACTTATGCGGGCTTCCGTTTAATTAAACAAAATGTAATAAAAGTTTTTTAGTAAAAAATAAAATATCCGACTACAAAATGTAATATAAAATTTTTAGTTAAAAATATTATGTCCGACTTAGATAACTGGGTTCAGTTATTTGGTAGCTATTTGATAGTCAGTGTTGTAAAAGATAAGGATTTTTTGCAAGATAAAAGATAAAGATAAAGTTGAAATTTTAAAATCTAAAAGATAAAGATAAAGATAAAGATAAAGATAAAAAATTAAGAAAGATAAAGATAAAGATAATTTGCAAGATGAAGGAACCAAAAAGATAAAGATTAAGATAAAGATAAAGATAAAGTGTAAATATGGTCGCCTGGACCTTTAGTCTGGTTCATTTAACTTTAAGTTTTTGAAAAGTTTGAAGCGGTTACAAAAGTGTTTTAAAGTAATACAATAAATATGATATATTACAGTATGTTGAGTCATATAGAGACGTATGCTTGTTTTGAGCCGCATTACTGCATCAACAGTTTAAACCGCTTTTGTAGCCTGATTCTTGTGGAAAATTTCAGAAGAAAACCGCGAAGTTAAATGAAACAGACTATAGGAGAATGTTGTATGTGAAGTGCAATAAACCAGAAGTCAAAGAGGTAATAGGCATGAAGCACACATAAATGTAGGTTTGGGGGTTTACCCGCGGTATCTAACTGACCCACGTAATACTACTACTGGCCAGGCACGTAATTGGCCGTCCTATTTTGGTGGGGAACCAACACCAATTTTGGGGGACTAAGCCCAAAATGGCCAAAAATAGCACAAAATAACGTTTAAAAAGTCCTATCTACTGAATTTTGGGAGGTCCGGCCGGACCCCTCATTCCCCCCAGAGCTATGTGCCTGCTACTCGCTGACAGCAAGTCATTTCTTTCTTTTCACAAGCATCGAAACGAAAACGGAAACGATGGGTAAAATCCGGAAACGGAAACGATGTGTAAAAGCCGGAAACGGAGACGGAAACAATCCAAAGCACCGGAACCGGGGTAGGGCCCATCAGGGTGAACACCCCAAACCCCGATTCCGGCTAAATTTCTCCCACTTGAGGGGGATTTAGGGGCTCGGAAACTGGGTACCCCATTATTCATTTGAGAAGCTGACCCCGGTTCCGTTGAAAGTTTCTCCGACCTGGGGGTAGTCCAAAGTGCCGTAACCAGGGTTCCAAAAGAAGGGCACATCAGGGTCAAAACCCCCAACCCCGTTTCCGGCAAAATCTTACGCATGGAAGCAGCGTTTTTTTGTATTCGGCAAAGATTTTTCCCGATGTACAAAAAGTTTTTGGGACCGTCTTTGAACATGTACAACGATTTTTGGGAAGTCAAAAATTGCAAAAAAGGTCTAAAATTCGAAAAAATTTGCGGCGCGCTTCGCGCCGAAATGAGTAATTGTGTGTTCTATATATCTTTATAATTGCAGAAATTGCATTTCAAAAGGAAAATGTCAAATTTTTCGGCGCTTCGCGCCGTTTTAAGACAATTCTTGGTGATTTTTGCCTTTAGAGACCCAGAAATTAGCTGAAATACACTACCGAAAGTCGAACAACTCTGTTTTTACAACACTAAAATTGCTACTGTACCATATTTTAGTACACAAAAATTTGCATGTACGAAATGTACAAAGACTTTTGGGGACCATCTTTGTACATGTACAAACGGACCTTGTACAAAAAACGCTGCATGGAATGGGGGTTTAGGGGCTCGGAAACAGGGTACTTCATTATTCACATATGTAGCTGACCCCAGCTCCGTCGGGGGTTTCTCCGCCCTGGGGGCAGTCCAAAGTGCCGGAACCGGGGCCCGTAAGTAGGGCTCATCAGGGTCAACACCCCCAACCCCGTTTCGGCAAAATTTTACCCATAGAATGGGGGTTTTGGGACTAAGAAATTTAGTAGCTCATTATTCATACATGTAGCTGACCCCAGTTCCGTCAAGGGTTTCTCCGCTCTGAGGGTAGTCCAAAGTGGCGGAACCCGGGTTCCCCAAGTAGGACCCATCAGGGTCAACACCCGCAACCCCGTTTCTGGCAAAATTTTACCCATGGAAGGGGGTTTAGGGGCGCGGAAACGGTACCTCATTATTCATATATGTAGCTGACCCCGGTTCCGTCGTGGGTTTCTTCGCACCTGGGGGTGGTCCAAAGTGGCGGAACCGGGGTTCCCCAAGTAGGACCTATTAATGTAAACACACCCAACCTCGTTTCCGGCAAAATTTCTCCCACTGAAGGGGGTTTAGGAACTCGGAAACGGGGTACCCCATTATTTATATGAGAAACCCCGGTTCCGTCAGGGGTTTCTCCGCCCTGGAAGTAGTCTAAAGTGCCGGAACCGGGGTCGCAAGTAGGGCCCATCAGGGTCATCAACACCTCCAACCCCTTTTCCAAAAAATTTTTCATTTACTGAAGGAGGGTTTAGGGGCTCGGAAATGGGGTACCACATAATTCAAATGTGAAGCTGAACCCTGTTCCGTTGGGGTTTCTTCGCTCTGGGAGCAGTCCAAAGTGCCGTAGCCGGGGTTCACCAAGTAGGACCTATTAATGTGAACACCCTCAACCCTGTTTCCGGCAAAATTTCTCCCAATCAAGGGGGTTTAGGGGCTCGAAAACGGGGTACCCCATTATTCATATATGTACATGGGTAAAATTTTGCCTGGAAACGGGGTTGGGGGTGTTGACCTTAATGAGTCCTACTTACGAATACCCGGTTCCGCCACTTTGGACCACTCCTAGGGCAGAGAAACCCCCAAATGAACCATGGTCAGTTACATATATGAATAATGATCTACTAAGTTTCCTAGTCCCTAAACCCCCATTCTATGGGTAACATTTTGCCAAAACTGGGGTTGGGGGTGTTGAACCTGATGGGCCCTACTTACGGAACCCCGGTTCCGGCACTTTGGACTACCCCCAGGGCGGAGAAACCACCGATGGAGCCGGGGTCAGCTACATATATGAATAATGGGGTACCCAATTTCCGAGCCCCTAAACCCCTCTTCAGTGGGAGAAAATTGGCTGGAAACGAGGTTGGGGTGTTCACCCTGATGGGCCCTACTTGGGGAACCCCGCTTCCAGCACTTTGGACCACCCCCAGGGCGGAGAAACCCCCGACGGAAACGGGGTCAGATTCACATATAAATAATGGGGTACCCGTGTCCGAGCCCCTAAACTCCCCTTCAGTGGGTGAAATTCAGCCGGAAACGGGGTTAGGGGTGTTGACCCTGATGGACCCTACTTGGGGAACCGCGGTTCCGGCACTTTGGACCACCCCCAGGGCGGAGAAACCCCCAATGGAACCGGGGTCAGCTTCACATATGAATAATGGGGTACCCCATTTCCGAGCCCCTTCCCCTTCAGTGGGAGAAAATTTACCGGAAACGGGGTTGGGGTATTCAAATTAATAGCTCCTACTTGGGGAACCCCGGTCCTCCACTTTGGACCACTCCCAGGGTGGAGAAACCCCCGACGGAACCGGGTTCAGCTTCACATTTGAATTATGTGGTACCCCGTTTCCAAGCCCCTAAACCCCCAGAGTGGGAGAAATTTTGCTGGAAACGAGGTTGGGGGTGTTAACATTAATAGGTCCTACTTGGGGAACCTCAGTTCCGCCACTTTAGGCCACTCCAGGGCGGAGAAACCCCAGACGAAACCGGGTTCAGCTTCACAATTGAATTATGGGGTACCCCTTTCCGAGCCCCTAAACTCCCCTTCAGTGGGTGAAATTTTGCCGGAAACGGGGTTGGGTGTGTTGACCCTGATAGGCCCTACTTGGGGAACCCCGTTTCCGGCACTTTGGATTACCCTCAGAGCGGAGAAACCCCCAACGGAACTGTGTGCAAAATACTATAACTACGTTTCCGTTTCCGTATTTTGCCCATTGTTTCTGTTTCCATTTCCGTTTCCGGATTTTACCCACACCCTCGATATACAGGCATTAGTTTGGGCCGCACTTCGTAGGGTTTAAACAATCGTTTTCTTTTCTTTTCTTGTATTACAGTGAAACTTGAATCCGTCTAAATGTATTTCACGTCAAACCTACATTTTGGATTACGTGCTAACTTATGTACATACTTTATCTTTTTTAGCAAGATAAATTCCTATCAAAAAGATAAAGATAAAGATAAAGATAGCCTGTGATTTTCCTAAAAGATAAAGATAAAGATAAAGATAAAATAAAGAAATCGTCAAGATAAAGATAAAGATATCTTTTACAACACTACATGTAACCATATTATGCAGCGTTGGATAAGCAGTTCCTTCTCGGATCATTCTGTAAACTTCGATCAATAAATGAGGTAAGGCAAAATTTTACCACGCATTCACTGTTAAAAATTGAATTTTTAAATTAGTTTTTCTTTGTCGAAAAATTTGATGCTAACAACGCGAATTAGTTTGCTATTATTAATTGAAAACGATGTGTTATTAGTCAACGAATAATTGTCTTAATTATAATTCATTTTTTGTTGCATAGTGTTGTCATTTAAGACGAATGAGCATTTCCATGCACCTGATTTTATTAACTGTTTTCAACAGATACAATCACACATAAATATAGAGCACAGAAAAGTATGAGGATAAGTGGGGTGTGACCATAGGTGGGCAGCACCAAAATTCTGGGGGGGGGTGAAAAAATTTCCGGAAGGGGCGAAAAAATTTTTAGAGGTCAAAAAATGGTCTTAAAAAGTGATCGTATGGCGAAAAAAACACCATTTTTCGACGTTTCTCACCAAGCACTATCCAATGGCATCAAAAAATTGCTGAAAGAGCAAAAAAAAATTTTTCTGGGGTGGGTATTTTGATTTCTGGGGGGTATTTCAACTTCTGGGGAGTGCATACCCCCCGAACCCCCCACGCCCATGTGTGGTGTGACTGAATCCCCGTAAATATTCGTATTGGTGAGACTAGATGTACGAGTATTGAAGCTAGTACGAATTTGCCTAAAAGAGAAAATTGCATTTTTATGTAAGAAAGTCTCTTAAAATGTAGGTGGTTCGCATCGTGAGAATTATTTACCATAAATTACCTTAAATGTGGCTAAAGATGACACTTTCACAGCCAATATAGTAGAAAATTATTGAAAAGTTCTATTTTATGACCTTGTGTTGAAAAATGTAGAAAAATGCAGTTTTTACGGACTATCTCAGCGAAGTTTACAAGAAATAAGACCATTTTATGTTGGGTCCACCCCTCACTTTGGCAAATCGTAGCGCATATAGCAATTATTCCGTAATTTGCGGCAAAACTGTACTATGCGGCGGAGGTGTACTGTGCGGCGGAAGTGACCTAGGCGGCGGTTTTTTTTATTTTTTTTTAATTATAATCTTTATTGCTAATCTGAGAGAATGAAAAAATTACGTATTCCGATTTTAAGAATTGTATGTGCATACATACATACGTACGCACATATATTCACTAGCAAAGAAAAATGCTCCGGTGGAACAAAAAAGATGAATATACTTGGAATTGTAGATTATTAAGGATGTAAAAGGAGGGAAAAAGCTATCTAAAGTCGCAAAATCTGATAAAAATCACACTTTCTCTAAGCAATGCAAAAAAATCGATGTATATTCTGCGGCCTCTAAAAAAGTGTTTTATTTTAGATAATTTTCAAAGTTTTAGATGAGAGTATTTAAATGAAATCTATAATGTTTACTAATTGCCGGCAAGTAGCAACGCTGACTAGTTTTGTATCCTTAATGATAGAAAACTAAATGCTATTGTATTTAAAGTTGTTTTATTTTGTTATGAGCATTATAGCAAGCAAGGCAGGGGATGATTGATTAGTGCACAAAATCGTTACGGGCATGCTAGTGTACCTAGATTTAGTCTGTTTCATGTCAACTTACGCGTTTCCTACTGTTTTGAACCAACAATTTCTTCAATTGTCTTGGATGCATCGATTTTTGCTATTTCATTCAATTGGCTTAGAGAGACTGTTAGTTTACTCAATTTCATTTCCCATAGCTACTGCATAGCTAACGTGCTGCTTTTTATCATTTTTATGGTTAAATATTTCTTTTAATCTGTTGGCCGCAGAATATACTTCCATTTTTTGCGTTGCTTAGAGAAAGTGTGATTTTTAGCAGATTTTGCGACTTTAGGTAGCTTTTTCCTAGTCCAAATCCTTAATAATCCACAATTCCAAGTATATTCATCTTTTTTGTCCCATCAGAGCACTTTTCTTTGCTAGTACCACACTTTTAAATAGCATGATTTGAGTACATCAGCCATTGAACACATATAGTAACATGCCACAAAAATGACAGCAGTCCAAGAACGCGGAAAACAATATTGTTCTTAACATCAGCATTATCCTTCTTAAACAAGACAACCTTACATTATTTAAACAGATCAAAGTTTTTCAGCATAAACTTTACGCAAATATCAAGTGTAAGGAACACTAAGGCTCAGATTTGGAAGTAAAATAAATTTGTAGTGTAAACTACTTATTAACAACAAATGAATAGTGCAAACTTTACACAACTACTAGGTGTTGAGAAAAATGAAAGTCAGATCCCAAATTCTGATTTTATGTAGAACATTTTGAAAAAAATTAAGCTTCCGCAAGACTCTAGAACTAAAGTTATTGTGCAGTGTAAACTTTACACAACCACAGAGGCAAAGAAGATTTTAAGATTTTAGTCGGATTCGTAATTCTAATATTGCTCTGATATTACGATTAAGATTTTTGAAAACTTGAGTCTCCACAATAACCCGAGAACAAATGAACATCAGTTGTAAACTACTTTACACCACTGTTGAGTGTGAGCAAACGCGCTCAACTGGCGTCTCACATTTGATTCCTGGTACATTTTTAGACTTTAGAAAAAATCAAGCTTCAGCAAGGCTCTAAAGTGAAGTTAATATGCAGTGTAAACTTTACACAACCACAGAGTGTAAAGAAAATTTCAGTCAGATTCGTAATTCTGATATTACTCTGATATTACGATCAAAATTTATGAAAAAGTTTAGTCTCCACAATGGCCCGAGGACAATTAAATATCAGATGTAAACCACTTTACACCACTGTTGAGTGCAAACAAACTGGCGTATCACATTTGTTTTCTGGTTCATTTTTAGACTTGAGATTATGTCAACCCAGAACTTGGTAGAAAAAAACAAGACAGAAACATGTTTAATTCCCCCATTTTTTGGGCTTTACATCTCCCGAAAAAGCTAAATATCGATGTAAACAAACGCTATTCGTTGTGACGCGTACCCCTTAGAAAGTACTTTATTTTTATCCTATCCGACCTCGTCTGACTTCTGAGCAGAGAAAGTGGCGAACAAAAAAATGGACAAACACGTATTTTCCACTGTCCACCACATTGTAAACTTTAAAAATCTGAGCCTAACGCCCTATTGAGTGTAAATATATTCGGTTCAGGCCAGTTTGTAGCCCTTTGATTGCAGTACGTTTTTATGTGCCAAACTTATGTTCCGCAAAATATTTGATATGATTTACCGATCAAAATACGAAAAAAACCTGTTTTTTCGCCCATTTTACACCTCAGATTTCGAACTTTACACCCCTATAAACAACTCAATATTACGTTTTTTGAATGCGGCTCGCTTCGAGGTGTACTTACTTCATTTCTATTTTATTTAGTTCATCCCAACTCATGACTGAAAAAGTTGGCAGAGAAATCTTGGACAAAATCTTGTTTTTTACTTATCCACAAGAGTGTAAAGTTTAAACCCCTGGTACTGACTGCGTGTTGATTGTAGGAAAGTTTGCGGGTAAGCACAAGATAGCCCTTCATCCGTAGTACATTTGTCAGAAAAATTTCTTAAAACTCATAATCGGAGTTGTTGGCAGACATAAACAAGTCGAAAACTCGACCAAAATGTGTCTTTTCACCCCCAGATTTTCGCACTCTTTACACTCCCATGCGAGAACTAAGGCGAAATTCAAAAAACAAAGAAGTTTCATCTGCAGAATTTCTTCCTCTACAAATCTATGCCATTAAATTGTTTTAAGAGTCCAAACTGAGTTGTCCACAAGCCCGGTAAAAATACCCCAAAATTCGCTGTATGTGAAAACGTTACGGCAAAACTTTACACCTTCTTTACACAGTCAGCTTTACGTGTAAAGAAAAACAAAAAAGACAGGCAGCAAATTTTTTATTGTCTCTCTTTTAAAAAACCGCACCTCCCAGATGTGTCCAGTTATAGCTGTCGGGGGGGTGCACAGGTGTTGGGGTACCTAAGTATATTCTAGGTACGCGCCAACGCGCTACCTATGATTAAATACTGACCATAAAACGAAATAGTAAACATAAATTTGGAGTTTTACAAAACAATAAATGAAGAAGCCAGCGGATTACTTAAGCTAAATAGACGATTAAGTCAAATGAAGTGCATGGTTTTGCCAATAGGATTGAAAAATGAAAAAGTCAGTATTCAGAAGATTTGAACCCATTATTCTTTTTTTAAATCCACATGCGAGAACGGATATGTCAGCCAATTGCACAAACTCAACATATCGGCGAATTTTAATACTTAGTCACTCATAATTTCGCTGTATTGTGGACAATAGATAAAAATCTGAAATCATTTCCCTACTTTCAAGCAACATCCTATACTTATTACGCTGCAAGTTTTTTAAGATGGCGACATATAGGAATATATGATTAGGTGCCTGTTTATCAACACAATGCACGTTAAATGAGTCTCGCAGCGAAGATTTTAGCCTGATGATACTATTTTGAGAAATATTCATCATTCTACTAGAGTTTAAGAATAGTGCATTTATGATAATAAAAATAATCATTTGTCAAAGACGATTCAGAAAGCTCTGAAATAAGAAAAATCTGATCAAACAATATGCAACACGGAGTTATCTATCGGCATTGGAAAATAGATGTATAATTCAAATTTCACCTCTTCATACCTCAACAAAAACTAGCTGTAGAAGCGTTTAAAGGTCAGATTTGTTATTATGACCTTACATAGAACATTTTTTAAAAATTCATCATCCACGACGGTCTGTGCGGAAAAAATTTTTTCAGTGTGAAGTTTACACCTGCACTAATAACGCAATATTGACTGTAAAGAAATAAAATAAATTTTGACGCGTAGCGCTTAGGACGAGGCACATTTTTAAGATAATTACCACGTTCCGTCTACTAAGTGGAGAACATGGCTGGAAAAAGATATTTTCTGTCCCAGACTCTTTACAATAAACCACCTCTAAATTTAAAAATATTACTTTTTCGAGAAAAATAAAATAACACTGCCCTAGATCTTATAACTGTCTACCTTTTGAATCCAATCAGACTGCATAGAATGTAAAACTGAGTTAGATATGCTTCTGCACATGAAAACAGTAAAAAAACCGTCTACTTTACATACTTTAATTTTAAGACCAGATTCGTAGCCTACTAATCAGGGAAAACAGTTTCAAAAAATTGGCCCTACGCCGATCATTTGAATTTTTGGGGTAAACTTTACACTTGTGCTAATAACGCAATATTGGGTATATAGAAGCAAAATAAACTAGGATCTGTAACGCTAAGGTCAGGGCACGTTTTAAGCATAATTAGCATGTTCCGCCTACCTAGCGGTGGAGCTGAATAAATTTTATTTTTCGTCTCGAAGCCTTTACACTAAAACGATCACATATCAAGAAATATTGCATTAAAAGAGAAAAAAGATCCTTGAGATATTGTAACCCTCTACATAAAACCAATTGAACTGGACTGTACAGAAACCAAAATCGAGTTAGATAAGCTGAAAACACGCAGAGTAAAAACCGGTATACTTTACATTTTTGTGCAACAACTATTGAGTTTAAAGAAATTTTAAGTTCAGATCCGTAATGTAGAATTCGGGGGCAACATTTAAAAAAATTTGCCCCCCGCAAGTGATTTGATTTTTCGGTTTACACTTTACACACGCTCATTGCTAATTCGGTATTGAGTGTAAACAAAAACATACGGTCATCGAATCTTTTTAATTATCCATCGGTTAAAAGAACTGCACCTCCCAGGTGTGTGTGTTGTTGCTGTGAGGGGGAACAGATTTCGCACTCGCTGTGATAAACATATAAGAAAAAGGATGGCCAAGTATATTAATAGTACAACTGGGTCATTTGGGAAGTTGCATGCCATCTATCGATCACCCGGCACAGTGTCGACCAACCGGGACTGTCGGCCACCCGGTACAGTCGGCCACCCGGTACAATCGACCACCCGGGACTGTCGGCCACTCGGAACAGTCGGCCAGTGGGTACTGTCGGTCACTCGGGAATTTTTTTATTGACAGATCTATTTTTATACTATTTATCGGTGACCCGGGACTATCGGTCACCCGGGACGTTACCAGCTTCCACTCCACTACAGATTGTCATCTGAGTATGCCGCGCTTTATCTTCATGGAATGATTAAGTACATCTACCTAGCTAGTATAACAACAATGGAACATCGAATGCCCGAAAATACGCATGGGCAGCACCACCTAAATTCTAGGGTCCAAAAATTATATAAGGCCATGAAATCGCCCACAAGTTGATGGAGAAGGAAAAGCGCAATTTTGCGATCCTTCTTGAGCATCAATAATATGGCTCAAAAAATCGCGAAACAATTTTGTTAAAATTTTGTTCATCAGCAGCGTGGTCTAGACCATAGAAGCGTAGATGGACGATCTGAGCTGGGCGTCAGCCAGTCGTGGGGGTTTGGTCAAGAACTTTCTCGAACCAAAGTGACCTCAAAAAACTGGTATATATATATATATATATATATATATATATATATATATATATATATATATATATATAGCGTTAAATCATTGTTTCTGATCAATTTTAAGCATTTTTGCAACAATTTTCGATTTTTATCTTTTTTGATTTTCATTTCGCTTTATTTACCCCGACAGTTTCCAATTATTCAATTCATTAGTGCACAGTATCGCTGACAAATAATAGCAATTATGTCGCAAATTGTTCGCGAACTATGTACGAACATCTTGCAACCATTCATTGACATTTTTGACAAAATGCATTATATTATATTGGCATTGCCTATTTTTGTTGCTGTCCGTGTTCAGAGATAGTTAACGAACCGTTGAAGAATACAAAGCGCGATATTTATGAGCGGTACTGTACAATACCATCTAATTCTAGGGGGTTTGGGAAAAGGAAAAGTGAAAAAAATCGCAAAAAAACATGTCAAAAATTTTCATTCTTGATCTTTGCCGGATTATCCCGAGCCCCCCGTACACCCATGTGAATCTAGATCCCCTAGAAGCCCCTGTTACCTGTGCATATATAGTCTGGACTCCCATACCCCCAACGTCTGTGTACGTATGTGTGCCCACTAGCCTAAATATCAATCGTTTCATTATGCTCAAGAATCAAAGTTTGGCCCGCATCGATCTTCCGTATGGTTACGAGACGCAGGTTCTTGTCGACGATAACGTTCGCCAGGGCTCGTGACCCCCTTTTGAAGGCCATCAGATCGAAGGCGCGACCGTCTCGATTATTGATTTCTAAAAATAAACCGTCGTCGATCTTTATCGATTTTTCGGCCAAAATTCGTCGCCTAATTTTGGGCCATTGGTCGGCGTCGGCCCTGCTGACCAAATTGTGCGAAAATTCGGTCAAATCGGCTAGAACGAAGTTGCGCGGAACGTCCGTTTTTAGTTTGACTCGTTTTTCGGAAAAATCCAAAAAATTCGTAATTATTCGATTTTTTTTATTCATTCGCCATTTGAAAAAGGCGCCTTTGATCAAATTCAGCGCGAAATTCGGCCGCTCGTCTTTACCGTAGGCCAGAATATAATCGGCCGAATTAAATTCCTCCGATGAGCCGCCGACGCCGCACTGCGGATTGATTTCCAAGAAATAAATTTGCCCCGTTTTGTGGCACATGCGATAGTCGCATCTGAAAGAAAATTTTTTTGACAGCATAAATAAATATGTACGGGCACACCTGGGCGTGGGGGGGTTGAGGGGTATGCACCCCCAGAAACCAAAATAACCCCCCTCCAGAAATCAAAATAACCCCCAGAATTCAATTTTCGAAATTTTTTTTCGTTTTCTTCGCAATTTTTTGATGCCAACGGATAGTGCTTGATGAGAAACGTCGAAAAATTGTGTTTTTATCGCCATACTACCATTTTTAAGACCATTTTTTGACCTTCAAAAAATCTTGCACCCCCAGAATTTTCTTGCTGCCCACGTATGTGTACGGGATGGCCCATAGAAAAGGCTACACCCGATGTGTAATCATAAAGTGGAAAATTATGGGCATAGGATTTTAGGACCAGCTGCATTAGATCAACAAACGTGACTTTGTTCGATCCGCATAAAAAACTTTGTCCGGCCAGCGGTTCGAGGGGTAAGGCGGTTTGTTTACACCTCACTTCGATATATTTAAACAACAGAATTTCTGACGCTTCATATTACTGGAGATACTAGTATCCTTTTTTGACCATATCTGCACTTAAGAAAATTAATCAGCACGTTATTTATATTCATAGAGTAGATACGTGCCCTGCTATAGTCTATTTCACGAAATCTTGTGCAGGGAGATCAATTTTTATAGATCTAGAGAGCAGTGCAATTTCGCATTATAAAACTTCATACGCT
The DNA here is from genome assembly GCA_036768485.1 of Mermis nigrescens. Taxonomy (NCBI): domain Eukaryota; kingdom Metazoa; phylum Nematoda; class Enoplea; order Mermithida; family Mermithidae; genus Mermis; species Mermis nigrescens. The sequence goes on along the minus strand of JAVLUZ010000154.1, from coordinate 28,500,477 downwards.
TATCAATTGCTATGCACAGTATCATGATTGATGCTCCAGTTTAAACCGGTTTTTTCACCGATTTTCATCGACTCAAGAATTCTGATTTATGCGCAAGGTTTCGATGAACAGACTATAAGTGTAAAAACTTCAATTATTGTCAAAAAAGAGAGCGAATAAATGACAGAAGCAATGACATTATCGGCGTTTAAACTGTATCAGAGTATGAAATAAACGAATCGCAGTAACACCCTAGCTAGCTGTTAGCAGCTGGCCGAAATTCTTTCGCACAGATTGCAAAAAGACATTTTTATCCATCTAATACAGCTGCTTCTAACGTTTTATGTTCATATCAGTCAAAGCTATGATTCGTAACATTGGAGTTGAGCCTGTTTTGGCATTATACATATGTACATAGAAAGAGCGGATAGGGATATACAATACAAGCACACGATGGATTCCGGTGGGTCAGTCCCGAAAAAGGTTTGAAAAGGGTTTTTTTGAAATAAAAATGATGGGTGCTCGTCTCTGTCTCAGGCAATCTTATTCCTTCTAGGACGTAAAAACAAGTTCGAAGAAATTTGAAAAATTAAAGTAAATCAAACGAAAGATAGTTATAAAATGAGATGGCGCGTAAGGCCGAAATTTTGAAATTTCAAGCTAAAAGTTAGTAAAACCACTTAAAAGCGTACTTTCTACGATGTTTTCGAAGAATCGACAATTCTGGGGTCGACAGCATAGTTGGGCAGCACTAAAATTCTAGGATGAGGGATGCATGATTTTTAAAGGTCAAAAATGGTCTAAAAATGATGATATGGCGAAAAATCACCATTTTTCGACGTTTCTCATCGAGCACTATCCATTGGTATAAAAAATAGCGGACAAAAAACAGAAAATTTCAAAAATTGAATTATGATAGGGTATTTGGCCTTCTGGTGGGGCGCAAATCCCCCAAACCCCTTCTACGCTCAGGTGTGGTCGACATCCATTTTGCGGATTCAGTAGGCATTGTGGGGATCAAAATTCTCAAGCGCCAAACACGTTTGGATTCCCACCCAAAGTCGGTCGTTCTTTGTCCTCCAAGTGAGCAAAGTTTTCTCCCACATTTCTGACAAAAACAAGCGTATTTACGACCATTTGTTTATTTTCTGCCATTATCTGGACAAAAATCGACGGTGAAGTCAACTCTTCCACAAAAAATAGCCGACTAAGCCCCTCCAAAGACCTTGAGCTGTTTCATTTTCTTAAACCGGAACTCTTAGCAAAAGGGAAACAGGATCACTTTAATGAGATTGCCCGATGGGTCCAGCATTTGAGAGAATTAATTTGCGAGAAACTTCATCTTTTCGTAGACTTCTTGATGGCATGCAGAGCAAATTCTGTTTCCAGATTTTGTGATTTCAAGAAAACAAAAAATATTTGTCCAATAAAACGGGGAGAACGGCTAAAATCACCGTTTCACGCGTATTCTTTAAGTGCCTTCAGTAAAATATAGTCAAAAAAGGTGCTCGGCGCGTGACGTGAAAAAATTTATACTCTTAAGGTTTTTAGCCATTGAGGGTTTTTACAAAAATCGGAAAATCTGGGAGTCAAATTCAAATTCCTCTAGAACCTCTAATTGAACACACATACAGGTACATGCATATATAAGCATCTCAAACTGAACAGACCAGGCATGCACATAGCTGTCCTTCTGAATTTAAGGGGACTAAAATTTTGAAGTCAAATATCCCAACAAATACTTATAGAGAGCCGAAAATAATTGTAAACATTAAGCGTTTCTTATCGAGCTCTGCGTACTGCAAAAAATTCATAAAATTAAAAAATTAGATTTGATTTCAATAATATTCAAGCAGTACGAGTATGTCCTATAAAATGGCCACACAAATTCCTAATTATTATATTCAAACACAAACCCCCCAAAAATTATTTAATTGCTTTATACTCAATTCCGATTCATTGCAACAAAAAAAACAAACGAAAAATAAACGATTCTGCAAGGAGCGTCGAAAATCTATAGCAACATATTTATTACATTTACTCAAATTTAGGCTGTTCGGAAGATAACACTATGCGAAAACAATCAAATCGGCGCGAAGCGCCCGAAAAGTTTAGACTCATAAGTTTAAAGTGTGCTAAAATCATTTCCATCTTTCAAATGCATTTCAGAAAATTTTCTTTTTTTTCTTTCAAGGAACTCTTGTGAAATATAATCAAACTTCCAGGGGCGGTTTTAATGAAGGGACAGGGTGGGGGATCGGACACCCCCCATGGGCCAAAAATTTCTAGCGAGTTTAAGAGTGGATATGTAATTCGCAATGATTTTTGGCCGTCAATGATCATAATTTCTCTAATTTTTCCAGCGCTGTAAACAATGTAAAACGCCGAAAAACGCTTTTTCGCACGTGAAAGGAAAATTTTCAGACCTATTTTTGACTGTTTTTAGAAAATTTGGGGTACCGCCCCCTAAGGAAAAATTTTTGGTAGGGGGATAGTCCCCCAATCCCCCCACGGCTACGTGCCTAGAACAAACTAAAATATAGTTATTGGTGCTGTTATTGAAATATTATATTATATTAAATTTTATTTATTTATTTTTATTACGTTTTTCAACTATCTACATATTTACTGAAGCAGTCATTTTCTGCTAGTTTGACAATGGGAAAAAATCTGAAAAAATCGCACCTGGCGAAGCTGTTCCCGCCGCAGGCCATAAAAATTTTGGCCGAAATATTTTTTAGCTCGGTACAAAGCGCATCGTCTAGCACGGGCTGCCAGCTTAACGAGTCAAATTCGATCATTTTAAGATCAAAATCTTTGAAAACTTCGGCACCGCCGGTAAAAACGCACTCGAATGGTTGATAAGTGATCGGACGATGGGCGTCGTCAGCGTTTTCGGCGACTAAAACCGTGAATTCACGGCCTAAACGTATATAAACAGACGAAATAAAAACAATTTTAAAAATTTTTCAATTTCAAAGAAATAGTACGACGGACAGAATGAAAAAGAAATGCTGCAGTTGAAAATGATTATTACAAATCTAATAAAGAAATGTGAGGAAAAAGCACAAGTAAACTCTAAAAACAAGACGACAATAGAAAATTTGGATCTAGTATACAATTTACCCCCCAGCGTTCTTTAGCCGATCCATATAAGCTACAGTAACCAAACTTTACAAGGAGATAGCTATAAGCCTATTGTACTGATCTGGCAAAATTGATTAACTTACGGTGTAAACTTAATGCTTTAAAGAAAATTTTAAAAAAAACTTTAAACTTACTTTTTTTAAACTTACTTTTTTCAATGTAGGATGTTGATTGAGTTACAAAAAACTGCTTTGTTTGAAACCCACCGAATCGTTTACAATTTTTAGATGCCGTTAGTACGTTGTAAACTGTGAGTGTAAAGCAGTAAGTTTACACCGTAATTTAATCAATTTGGACAGATTAGTACAATAGGCTTATAGTTATCTCCTTGTAAAGTTTGGTTATTGTAGCTTATATGGATCGGCTAAATAACGCTGGGGGTAAATTGTATACTAGATCCGAAAATTTATACTAAAGAATTCAATGGAAAATGGGATGCCAAATATATTGAGCGTTGACAGATTTATAATACAAGTTTCCAATTTACAATGAAAAATAAACTAAATATCAATATTTCTAACATTTCATAGTATAATACAAGAACAAACTATTCAAATTATACTTGCGTACCTGAAAGGAACTGAATTACGAACAAAAGCTTGAATAGAGCCGGAATAATAGTTGAAAAAATAAAATAAAACTATAACAAAATTCGATTATTTCAAGATATTGACGATGATATTTAGTTTCTAACACAGATTGAGTCCAATTAGTACAACGCACAAAGAGGCTAATTTATACATTTTCAGCAAAAATTCGGAAAAATTTATTTCAATTTAAGGCCCTTCAAAAGCTCCATTATTAATTGCAATAAATTTATACACCTAATGACGGTTATTGATTACAAGATTCGATTCAATGTGGCAATCGCAGCATCGCTTCTGATACTAAAATATTTGCAAATTATTTCAGCTTTGCGACTGAAAATTCGTAAAACGGAGTTTAGTTAGATTATAGGGGGAGCAAAACCAGGCCTCATTCAATTTAATTTAAAAAGTCAAAATTTTGATGAAAAGTTGATGTTAGGGGCCACCCATCATGGGAATTTGGGAGGGGGTCAGGCACAAAAAATGTTTAAAAAGTCCATTTTGAGCTAAAAGACGACAGGTACACATCAAAAACCCTTTTTTGACGTTTTGGGCGATGATCGTTCTTTCTGTAACATAAAAACATAAGAAATTACGAGAAAATTTTTCAAAAAGTCGAGTAAATTTAACAAAATGTAGTCAAAAGAAGTGTATTGACGCGAAGCGCCGAAAATTCCAGGCTTTGAACTAAAAATGAGCTAAATCGTTTAAAAAGCATACTTTTTACGATTTTTCCAAAAAAAGACAATTAATAGGGGTTCGAGCCATTTTTGCGGGGGGTATAAACACTATACTTGTTTGATGATTCACCGCTTAATTTCACGTTAATCTAAATTAGTTCATCTTCTAAAAGCATAAACACTCGTTATCACTCATCAGCTTCACAAACTAGCACAGTCGACTTCAGCTAGCGTGTGAATACGAAACTTACACAACTAAACTACATAAATTTCACGACTTAGAGTTAAAATTTCGAAATGATCATGAGTTATAGAAAAGACTACCTTAGACCTTGCTTATTCTGATTTTAAAAATTGATTTGGATTTATTGACATTGATCTAATTTTTCGACTTTTTTCCATTCAGAATTTGCAACAATCTATTCGGCTCGATCATAATCGAGCGAACTTGGAAAATTTTTTATCGATAGTGTAGTTGGTAGCACGCTTGGCCGGTAACCAGAAAGTCCAGAATCGAATCCTGGCTGGCCAAATGTTTTTTGCTATTCATTAAGCTAATGCAACGACAACGTCAGCGCTTCAATATTATAACCTTAAGTTTTTCTGGTAGGTCTTCCGAGACAGTGGGACTAAGGGGACGGTCGCAAAAGTGACTGACATCTCATTATGCACCTGGTGGATTTAGTGGGACGGTGGGTCTATTGGGACGGTAGGTCAAGCGAGACGGGACCATACATTTCTCCTTCTTTTGTACGCTATAATTCGCAATGTAGGTACATCTTTTGATACAATACTTGTCTATGTTTTTCTTTTTTTTGTTTTTTTGTTTTTGAGTAAAAAATAAAATCAAATTAAAAAATACAAAGCTTTTTTGAATATTCACAAAGCATTTTTGTTTTTGCATATAAGCATGTGCATAAGTAAGTACGTAACCTATCTTTTTCTGGTGGGCCTTCCGAAACAATGGGATCTTTGGGGGCAGTCGCCAAATGGTGGGTCTAGTGGGACATCTTATTATGCACATGATGGGTCTAGTGGGATTCCTGGTGGGTCTAGTGGGCCGAAAAAGTATGTCTAGTGGGGCGGTGGGTCTAGTGGGACAGTGGGTGAAGCGGGATTGTCGGTCTAACGAGGGTGATACCTCAACAGTCGTAAATGTCCCAACAGTCCCACCAACCCAACTGTCTCACCAATTATCCGAACAATCCCACCAGTCCGAAGAGTCCCACCTCCCAACAGGCCAACTCCCAACAGTCCCACCATCTCAACAGTCCCAACGTCCCAAAAGTCCCAACGTCCCAAAAGTCCCACCGTCCCAAAAATCCCACCGTCCCAACAGTCCCACCTTCTCAACAGTCTCACCCACAGATGCACAGCATGGCCAATCTGGGGGGATCTCAGCCTGTCTGGGTACGGGCTCTAAAATTGAGGTTTTTTGGACCAAAATAACCACCAAAACCGATATCAGCGCTACAATATGGTTAAAACGTCGTTATTACAGTTTCTGATCAATTTCGAGCACCTTTGAAGAAAATTTTCAATTTTTATCCATTTTGTCCTTACTTTTGCCTCATTTTCCTCAATTCTGAGGGGTCTAGACCCCCAAATCCCTCCCACACACGTGCATGTCTAACATAAACCGTATGTGTTCTTGGGGGAGGGGTTGGTGGTTTTCTCACAATGGCATCTGACATCCCCAAATTATCGATTTTTTGTAAAAATTGGTAAAAGTTATAAAAAGTGTGCCTTTTTGAGCGTTTTTAGCTTATTATTGGCTCAAAAATCTCACATTTTTACCGCTTCGCACCATATGCACATTAGTTGACTATGCGTGTCTAACATAGACCGTATGTTGACTATGCATGTCTAACATAGACCGTATGTGTTCTTGGGGGAGGGGGTTGGTGGTTTTCTCAGAATGGCATCTGACATCCCCAAATTATCGATTTTTTGTAAAAATTGGTAAAAGTTATAAAAAGTGTGCCTTTTTGAGCGTTTTTAGCTTATTATTGGCTCAAAGATCTCACATTTTTACCGCTTCGCGCCATATGCACATTATTTGACTATATCTTGTTCAATTTTATCAATTTTTCAAATTCCTTTTACATTTTTATGTTCTAAAAAGATCGAGCATTGTTTGAAACGTGAAAAAACAGTGTTTTTGACGTGGAAGCATCGTTTTTTAGCCCCTAAAAGGCTCCTTTTAAAAAATTTTTGAGCGTGAACCCCCTTCCCTTCAAGAATTCCCATGCTGTACATGTATGGTGTTAGACCCCTCCAAGGTAGAAAATGATAAATTTTAAATAAAGACTCACTAACCGACCCCCCAGACATAGGCGTACCTTTTTCTAGTGTCATAATTGTGTCAAGAAAAATGAGTTTAAAAAGGCGAAAACGTCAAAATTTTCGGGCGCTTCGCGCCGATCCAGCAATTCACATTACTTTCGTGATTTAACGCTCTATTAGTTCGTTGAATGAAACTGCGCATGTTTGTTGCGCATAATAGTAAAAGTAAGAAAATGATTGCGTACCAGTTTGCCTGTCCTTTGCTTTGCTTGTCTTCCTTTACAAGGACACATAATCAGGGGCGGATTCAGGGGCCTAAAATAGTGCGCAAAATTAAGGATTTTTAAGCGATTTTTAGCGATTTTCGGGTTAAAACGGCTAATTCTTCCGGTCAAGTCAGGGTACCGCCCCCTCCCCCTTAGGAAAATCCTGGATCCGCCACTGCACATAATCCTGTTGTAAATGAAAGGAACGACCAAATTTTCTAGTATTTCTGTGCATTTTCTGTTTTCTGAACTACACCTTGCTAATGAGAAGGCCACAAATGGACCTGAAAACGGTAAGAATAAAATTTTCATTGATACATCTTTCTATATCTTATTAGCAGCGAGCGACCCGTTGCTGCTTTATATACTTAGCAGAGGTCGAAAGAGGCATTTCAGCTCAGAAATCTTGCATAATATAGGAGTCCATCGATTTCAAGTGTTTTTTGGCTTAATTCAGAACCGAGATTTGGCTGATTATGCAAAAATTTTAGCGTTAGTATTTAACATTAAAGTGGTTTTTTACAAAACTTTACTGGCGTTCAATGCAAAACTTGTCTTAAAAAATCTTTGCGTATGCCCATTGGATCAAAATCCTGGCTACGCCCCTGCCCCGGAACGGCCATATTGTACATCTATGGTTCAAACCATACCTGGGCGTGGCGGGGTTTTGAAGTATGCGCCTCCAGAAAGCAAAATACCCCCCACAATTCAATTTTTGGAATTTGTTTTTGTTTTTTTTGCAATTTTTTGATGCCAATAGATAGTGCCCGATGAGAAACGTTGAAAAATTGTGTTTTTTGCCATACCGCCATTTTTAAGGCCATTTTTTACCTTTGAAAAAATTCTGCACCCCCCAGAACTTTGGTGCCGCCCACCTATGGCAGACCCCCTCCCAAACTCCCTGCGTGAATGTCTGGTCCAGATCCTCGTGCCTTAGTGAGGCCGAAATTCCATATGGACACCACGTACCGGTAACAAATTCCTCGACTAAAGCGCCACCAAATTGCTTAACTGTTTCTCTGACTTGACCGATCAAAGAATCAAAGTCATTAACTTTGCTTTGCTTTGAAAGGCCAACGCTGCCGCTACCGTTGTGATGCTTGACAAACAGCGGATACGATAGATTAGCAGCAGCTTTTTCGATCTGCATTTTTAAAACGAAGCTTTAATAAAAGATCAGCAGCTTACGAATTTGGGGGGTCAGCCGGTCTAGGGGTCAGCTATTGAGTGTTTTGGGGTCGAAATGACCTAAAAAAACGGGTTTGAGTGCTCTTTAAACTATGTTATACCACATTTTCTGTGAATTTGAAGCACTTTTGAAAAAAAATTTAATTTTGATCGATTTTGGCCTTCATTGTGCCTCACTTTATCCAGAAAATTTCCGTTTTCCATTCTGGGGTCTAGAACCCCAAATATCCTAAGTGCCTGTCTGTTCAGGGGATCATCAGCCAATACGATTCAATTGGCTCAAAAGTGTATGTAAAAATAATCATTGTGGTATTAGAATTTTGTCATTCACAGGATTTCCCCTAATACAAGGCGATGTCCAAATACATGTAGCTTAGGAAGAAGGTCTGGAGCTACATAATCAGAATCCGAATGAGCTTCACATCAAATTCAGAATAAAAACTTTCAATTTTTGATTGTTTTCTCGCGATGTTTTTATGCCGATAGAAGGAGCTCGATAAGGAACGTAGAAAAATCAATGTTGCTTTTGTCACTGCTGTCAATTTTCCGGCATTCGAAAGTTTAGACCCCTGAACATACGTACTTTTTTACGGTTTTGGGGTTTTAAACTACCCATCATGACTATTGACCCACCGCAAAATAGCTGCGACCCTAGAACTATCGATTCTCCAAAGATATCGTAGCGTTTTTTAAGCTTTTTAGTCAACTTTTGACTCAAAAGCGCCAAATATTCGGCGTCCTATGCCATATACTCATTTTCTGCCTAAATTTTGTACAGTTTACTTGATCTTTCAAAATTTTTCGAACTTTTCCAATTCTGTCCCAGAATGAACGAGCATTGTCTGAGACATAAAAACGAAGGGTTTTTGATGTGTACCCATCTTTTTTATTCCAGGACAAAGACATTTCTCTAAAATCTATCAGAACTGACCCCCAGAATCTCCATGCAGTAAACTTGTCTATCCATGCTTCCCAAAATTTCAAAATTTAGGTGCTGCCCATAAATATCCATCCGTTTTTTTAAATCTATAGTCGCATACATGCTCACCCGATCTTGAGAAACGCCGTCCGGTGTGCGATTGTCCTCGAAGACGAAAAAATAATTTGGAGTCATTATTTGGCTAATATTTGCGACATATTTCATGTGACGCTTTGAAATGGAGTAAAAGTCGCTGGATGCACTGATAAAGGGCAGATTCGATTTTTCCAGATACTCTACAACTTCTATGCCGGCGTAATCTTCGTCGACTGAGCCGTCGCACAAGTTCAAAAATAAATCATACCTAAGACGAAGAAAAATAAGCAAAAAGAATAAAATCGGAGGATAGGAGTAAAAAATTAGGATATGAAAGTACGATCAGAGCACACATTCTCAGGGGGGAATACGGGGGTATTACCCCTACTTCAGGAGCCAAGACTCAAATAATTGTCAATCGATTTTGAGCTATCAAACATTTTCTGCATGATTTTTGGGTACGAAGGCAGCAAGGATGTTAAAAATTTTTCGTACCCTTAAAATGCATTGAATGAAATTGAAATAATCTGTAAAGTCAAAATTTTCGATGGATCCTTTTTATTTTGTTTCTTACAAAAAGTGACGAAACTAGTCAGAATTGGACAAAAAGTGAAAAAAATGCAGTTTTCCACATTAAAACATAATAAATAGGATGTTTTAACCATTTTTCTTATGGGATATGCAAAAAAGGCTAGAACTCTAAATTAAGTGGTCCCAAATGTCAGGATTTCACCCCCACCGAAGTTTCGACCTTGAAAAAGTATGAATCATAGATTAGGCTAAGCTGAAAATAAAAAAGTAAATTTTCATTCAAAATCGCGTGCATGTCGAGATTTTTACTTTATTTGCTAAAAATTTTCTCCTTTTTTTGGCAAGTTTCTCATTTTTTTCTCAGTGATAGAAGAAAAACCATGAAAGGCAACGGTTGTTCCTGTTGATAATGTAATTATTAAGACAAGATGTATACGATGTAAAGAGAAAATAAAAAAAATTAAAGAATGGTTGGTTGGGAATAATGAAAATTACGCAATTTTAAAACAGTGCATAATTCATTAATTATAATTAATAAAACAATGAAATGTGTATAGTGATTAAGTTCGTTCGTTAGTACCCGATTTAAGTAGGACGTATACTCAATCAAATCATTCAACAGTGTATCCATTTGTTTAATAAGGAATTATTATAATACCAAAATTTATTGATTTTAGTACATTTCATCGACTTTTTAAGCCATTCATTTGATTTGCCATAAAATTTTTTGACGCGTCACGAGACCGCAATTTCGGGCAAGTTAAATTGAATAAAGTCACTCAGCTAACAGCAGTTAGGCCAGAGAATTTATGTAAATTTGGATGAAATCTGACAATTATAGCATCCCATCCGTCCGAAAATTCGCCCGACTCCCAAAATTTCTTTTCAGAAGATTTTACATTTCTTCACGATTCTTTGATGCCAATAGATTCAACTTGATAAAAAAACGTCGAAAGTGGTATTTTGCCAATTATTCCTAAAATTTTCGGGCCATTTCTTACCCATCAAAATTTCGGAAACTCACAGAATGAGTTGTTGTGATTTTATCCATAGCATATCAATAAGAAGACAAAAGCTACCGTAGGAGAAACAAGAGAAGCGATAAAAAACAGCTAATTGGGTAATAAGAGTTTAAATGCAAATGACGAAATATGTAAGCATAGTAAACTGATTGAGTCACCAGATAATAAAAATTCTGAGGAATTATCAGAAATGCGCAGCATGGGAAGGGGGAGGTGAAGTTTAAAATTGCTGGACCCAAAAATGATGGATTCATGTCAAAAGATCATTTTTTGGCGTTTGTAATGATGCTATATCTTTCTAGAGCATAAAGACATAAAAAATTTCGAATTCTCGGAAAGGAGGGTGAAAAAAGTTTCGGAGGATAGATAGCTAGAAACGTCAAAAAAGATCCTTTTCACGAATTTTCCAGACACTTTTATCAAATCGCGAATTCTGGGGTTGAAAGCTTGCCTGGGGGTGAAACCCCAAAATCCCCTCTCGTTATCATGCATGGTGTCATAAAAAATTTATTTTAATAAGTTTTTCGAATTCTGAATTTCAAATAAAGCATAATCTGCCGATGTAAAAAATCATACTTTCCAAGCCGAGTTATATCGTACAGCCGCTTCCAGGCGTTAGCTTTTTTGATTTTTATCAAATCGAAGCGATATTGGCCTGGCTTTGGATTGAATACTTCCAAATCGTAGGTTAGATCATTGTATTGCTTGAAAATCGATTGAGAATCGTCGTACGACGAGGCTAATACGGCCACGTTCAATTTTTCAGGAATCGAACAGCATTCTCCATTCGTCGATTCGTGATCGTTATAATTCATCCTGTAAGCTCGTTTGGAAAAATGCCAAAAATCGCTTATTTGCAATTCGTCAAAATGCGAAAGTTCAGAAATATTTGTTTTAATTAAAGCTCAAACATATGGGCGCTGGCTTTGGGCGGAATCATAACAGAAACGGGCGGCAATTGCAGTCTGGGAGTCTGATTGGGGCACAACTGCCAAAAATTGCCATAAAATTCAATAGTGGGGTCTATCGATTTTTGGGGGTCTTGAGAATTCTTGAATAGAAAGGAGACCCTTCCCCCACGCATTTTGGGGGTCCCGCTATGTTATAACGTGGGAGACAGGGTGCCTATCTTTTGTACACGAGGGCAACACTTTTTAACCTGCCTGTGGGTACGCTAGCACATAATAGACTGAAACGTCGTACTTATACCACATAATAGCCTTGAATTATCGCTGTTATGTAATTTTCCACGAGACAAACATTCACAAAATAGACCTTAATTAAATCATGCTACTATGTGCTCCCTAATAAAATTTGAACAACAAATTAAAAAACCTACAATCACATCTAAATATAATGTGCTGGCTCAGTGAGTTTCCGCAGATAATGCAGTGATTTGCCGAAAAGTGTTTACTGCAAGACATATTGATCCATTTTTTTATTTATTTACTATGCGTTCGACCCTTACGTTTAGTTATTGGAAAACAAAAATATACGTACACACAGTATTGACAAAAAAGAAAGTCTATCCACGTTTGAAAGCAAATTGCAACCCTCAACTGCACATAAAATAAACGGATCGAGGTGTACAAATATGGTATGGAATAATACATTATATTAAGTGACGGACGAATAGGTAAACGTCACAGGTTTGACCTATCCCAACCAAATGTACATAGAAGGACAAAAGTGTAGTAGCGGAAATATGACTAGAAAGGAAACAAAGGACAAACATCAGAACATTCATGCAAAATTGATGGAAAAATCGATCAAAAAGTCTCATGGGTGCTGTGCATAGTCCGAGGGGTGATGTCTCAAGAGCCCCACCAGTCCCAACAGCCCCACCGTCCCAACAGCCCCACTAAAAATCCCAACAGCCCCACCCGTCCCAACAGCCCCACCGTCCCAACAGCCCCACCAAAAATCCCAACAGCCCCACCAGTCCCAACAGCCCCACCAGTCCCAACAGCCCCACCGTCCCAACAGCCCCACCAATAATCCCAGCAGCCCCACCAATCCCAACAGCCCCTCCGTCCCAACAACCCCACCGTCCCAACAGCCCCACCGTCCCAACAGCCCCACCAATAATCCCAACAGCCCCACTCGTCCCAACAGCCCCACCAGTCCCAGTTGCCCCACCATCCCAACAACCCCACCGTCCCAACAGCCCCACCGTCCCAACAGCCCCACCGTTCCAACAGCCCCACCAATAATCTCAGCAGCCCCACCATTACTGCGATTGCTATTATGCGAGAAGTGCGTTTGGCGGATATACTTTTGAATTATTGAACTTATAAGGGCTCCGTTTGATCACAAAAGAACAGCAACAATTTAGGTAGTACGTACTGCCAAAATGTAGCTGCATATTGCATCGATGTGAAGTGTTGAAATTCAATAAAAATCAAAACTTCAACGCTAATCTGCTTCAAATAGCCATAAAATGTGAATTAGCGTAGTTTTACGCTATTTTAACATTCATGCCAGTTTTGAGGTCATTTTTGGCTCAAAACTACTTCCCCAGACCGTCCGTGCCGCGCAGCTATGAAGCTTTGATTATAACAGTGGGGTAGTTGCAACCAAAATTGGGAGCGAAAAGTCTGGTGGGGTAAAGTGCTAAATATAGAATTCTGGGGGTCTACCATAATTTGGGGGTTTAAGGGGTTAAACTCTAAACATGCCCTCCCCCAAGCTTATGTGTGGTTGGGACAGTGCAACTGTTGGAACGGCAGGACTGCTGGAACGGTGGAACTGCTGAGATTGGTGTAGTGGGGCTGTTAATATTATTATTGGTGGGGCTGTTGGGACGGTGGGGCTGTTGAGACGGTGGGGTTGTTGGGACGGTGGGGCTGTTGGGATTGGTGGGGCTGTTGGAACTAGTGGGGCTGTTGGGATTATCGGTGGGGCTGTTGGGACTGGTGGGGCTCTTGAGACACAATCGTCCGGGGCGCACAGACTGGTGAGGAATTCGAGGCCTAATCATCACTTTTAGGAACTAGTAACCCTCCATTTAAAATCGTCTCAGCGGTCGAAGGGTACTATCACAGAACCCCGTCTTGGTCTACATATGTTAAGCTGCACCTTCTCCACATATTCTGGCAATTATTACTTTCATTTTATGTAGTCTTTTATGCTGTTTCTAAATGTGTATGTTGCATTTTATGAAAATCATTCTTGAAATAGTTACAACTAGAAAACTATGATACCGCATACAAATAGGCGCCTGGTGGACATCAATACAAGAAAAAGTATATTTCTATTGTGTTAAATATAATCAGATGACGCATTTTAAAAGCTGAAAAAGGAATAAATTACTAAATTTTTTATTAGAACCCTATTTTCTCAAGTTGAGGTTTTGTGATATCACTGTAAATAGTCCAAAAAATGTTCATTCCTCACTGCTCTATAACTTCTCATAGAGCTAAACCATGAAAAACGATGTAACTTGAGCTGAAATGAGGCTTGGGTAAATTCCAGACGTAGAGATAAGGAAGATCACAAAAATGCCAATAAAGTGAATTACTACGACGCTGTCCTAGGACACGGTAAACGGAGGTTTAAGAACGAATTTGCCCGCATCGAACACACTTACTCAAGAGGAAAAGAAAAAATTTCACAAAATAAGTGTTATTTTAAACCAATAATAGAATAGACTATGGTCAGCCAGAACAGGAACCTGGGCCATTCTCTATCGACTACGGGGATGGAAGCATTTATTTTCTGACAAGTTAAATGAAAAAGTCATAAATACGATAAAGCAAAAGAGAAAAGAAGATGAAGAAGATCAGAAAAGAACAATGGCAACAACGATAATAAAAATATTACTATACTACTACTACTACTGCTGATAATAATGATAACAGTAATAATAATAATAGTAATAATAGTAAATAATAATTTCGAAAAATTGAGAAAAGAAAACATATATAAAAGATCAATAAATAAATGAATAAAAAAGAAATGAGCATAAAAACATAAAAAGCATGCGTTTATCAAATAGAAAACGGAGAGAAGGAATATATACAACATTGTGCCTTACGCTCCTGGTACCATTGCATTATCTGTTGCTTTATGCACATACTTTGTTTTATGCAGATTGTGTATTGTTCACATTGACAATGCATTTTTACCTACTTTTTATGTGTTTTCTTTTAATACTTTTACCGAATAAATTTTCTTCTTCTTCTTTCTTCCATGTATGTACGAGAATATGTACGTATACATCACAAATCTAACGGAGGCTTCATGAAACTCCGTAGAATAAAAAGTTGTACAGAATTGAATTCGTGAACATAAATAATAGAATTTCACTAGTTATTCAAAGCATCCGTCCAGCTAAGCTCAAATCGTTATTCAGTTTCCGATCATTCTGGCTTTTATTTTGCCGCATTTTCTACACAGGATTTGCCATTTGTTATTAAGCTGACTTCAAACGTGACGGGATCCGGACCCCACAAAATCTGAAAGACCCGCCGAAATCGGAAGACCCTCAGAATTATGTTTGTGGAGATTTCACCCCATCGGTCCCCCAGAATTTGTTTGCTGCACCACCCTCCATGTGCAGCTCTAATATAGACTTTCAGCACTTTCGTTTTCTGCATATGATGTATACGTTATTCGTTAGAAGGTACTAAAACACGAGACGCACCTACATATATACACGCTCACCATACGTGGGCCGCAATAAAATTCTGGGGGTGCAAGATTTTCTGAAGGTTAAAAAATAGCATTAAAAATGGTGGTATGGCGAAAAAACACCATTTTTCGACGTTTCTCATCGAACACTATCTATTAGCATCAAAAAATTGGGGGGTATTTTGATTTCTGGGGGTGCCTACCCCCTCCACGCCAAGGTGTGACGCTCACGGAGTGCAGGCGATACATCATGGCTGGGTAGCAGCTGAATTATGGGGTCCGACGGGGCAAATCGCCCGAATTCTTATCGATATTGGGCGAGTTAGCCGTTTTACATAGTTCAGCACATCCCATTGTGACTCCTTTTCGTTAGGGTAACTATCATACGTGGGCAGCAAGAAAATTCTGGGGGGGTGCAAGATTTTTTTGAAGGTCAAAAAATGGCCTTAAAAATGGTGGTATGGCGATAAAAACACCATTTTTCGACGTTTCTCATCAAGCACTATCCATTGGCATCAAAAAATTGCGAAAAAACGAAAAAAATTTTCAAAAATTGAATTCTGGGGGGGGGGTATTTTGATTTCTGGGGGGGGGGTATTTTGGTTTCTGGGGGGTGCATACCCCCTCCACGCCCAGGTGTGGTAACTATCATACCTACCTATAATCCGACTAAGGCATATTATAAGAACATTGAAAAATGATACCAGGCATTTAAGATCACGAAATATCTAGTAGACATCACAACCTCTGAAAATTTGGCTTTTAGCTATGCTCGAAAATGCCTAATTTTCAGGGCTCCGAACCATATTTTGTGCAATTTGTTCCGAAATTTTGTTTGATGCCCAGGAAGGTAGAGCAGTCAGAAACGCCGAAAACCAATCTTTTGCGGGTTTTGATGTCAATAAAGCTAGATGTGAAACGTTGAAAAATGGTTTTTTGCTGCACCCCCAATTTTGGTAGTGCCCACTGCCCATCACACCTGGGCGTGGGGTTTCACAAGAAACCAAAATACCTCCACCACCCCAGAATTCAATTTTTTGATGCTAATGGACAGTGCTCGATGAGGAACGTTGAAAAATGGTGTTTTTCGCCATACCAACACTTTTAAAGCCATTTTTTGACCTTTGAAAATCCTAGCAACGCCCAGAATTTTCTTGCTGCCCACGTATACCCGGGATGACCACTTTACATCCTAAATCAAATTCTGCAATTTAGAAACATTCAATTTATTAAATAATCAACAACATATCAAACTCAGATACAAACAAACAACACAATACAAATCTATCGCTTCACTTCTGCCATCTTAATCGCCAGCGATCCTATAAAAAATGATAAGTTTAAACGACCAGCGACCTTAATGCTGAAAAATTAGTGTAAACGAAACAAAAATATCAGAATGGAAAATTTTATCACGGTGATTCAATGAGAAACCCACTAAAAAGTTATCATCATATTTCAGCGTTAATTGGATATAACTAAATAGCAAAAATGCTTACCGCATTCGGCCATCAATTCGTTTACACTGGACGAAATGAATGTAAAGCGGATTATCCAGCCGCTTAAGAAGTCTTCCGTCTCTAAAATAAAACCATGGAATCACGCAAAGATGAAAAGACCATGACATAAACTAGAGTCCAAAATATAGGCTAATCGACCGCATGGTTGACCTTGAATCTGAATTCCCAGTCAAAATGACCAAAACACTGAAAAGACAGTAGAACCGCAAAAAATCAAAAAATCAGTCTTTTTTAAAAGATTGTATAACATTTTTCCGCAAGAACTTTTTTCCAAAGAGCTAAATAATTTTGAAACTATCGAGGAAGGAATTAAACAAGAAATTTTCCATCCCTTTAGCACTAGGGCAAAAAAATCAATCACAACATAACGCAGGTTTGACAAGAATAGGTGGGCGGCACCAAAAATCTGGGGAAGCGTGCAAGATTTTTCAAACGTCAAAAATGGCCCTAAAAATGGTGGTATAACGTTTCTCACCGAGCACAATCCGTTGGCATCAGAAAATGCGAAAAAATCCCAAAAATTGAATTCTGGGGGTTTTCGGTTTCTAGGGGGGTGCATACTGCATACCCCACACGCCAAGCTGTGTTGACAAGCCCTGACCTTGAAAATCAGTCGCATACTGTAAGATAGGAGATCGCGACCCTATTTGGGCAACGCTCAAACTATAAGTCCAAAAATGTTTAAAAAATGAAGATAAGTACCGAAAAATTGATGATGGGCAAAAAACAGCTTTTATAAAGCACCCGTCCCCTTTACACACAATTCTTTTAGTTTCATGCTAACTTCAAATGTTTACGCAGACTTTTAGGCTTGCGCAATAAAGCCAACGGTGTAAAGTGTCCTACTTCCGGGATTAAAAAATTAAGGCTAGCACTTTACACCGCAAGGTTCATAAAATTGAGTTTTCATGCATGCGATCTCAGGTCAAAAGACACCAAAAATTTGGCAACGTGCCAAAAAGCGTATTAAAAATTGATTCCAACACACGATGTTTGAAGTCCCAAATTATTATTTTCAAATTTTAAGCATTTTGGACGCCGACGAGCGTAAATTAAATAATTGTATAACCCAAAACGACTTAAAATTAGCCGAACTGTAATTTGCATGGTTTTTCTCCGAGGTCAGAGCCCCGGAGGAGCTGCGAGGAGACTATGGAATATGCAATTTTTAGCCTCAATCGCAAGAAACGCAAGCGAGAGCCTATTTACGATATTCAACGCTGCGATTAAGGACCGCTTCACAACAAGAAGCTCCACGTAGATCACAATAAAACGATTAATTAGTCGCCCAAAGACGACCAATTAAAACGTTTAGCGTTGGTGTAAATTCCTACAGTATTCGGAGTGTAAAGAAGCGAATAAATGTGAAAGCAAACTCAGCCCAAAGATACATGCACATAGGTAGGGTGAGGGGCATACCTGGGCATGGGGGGTATGCACCCCCCCAGAAATCAAAATACCCCCAGATTTCAATTTGTTTTCGTTGTTCCGCAATTTCTTGATGCCAATGGATAGTGCTCGATGAGACACGTTGAAAAATGGTGTTCATTCGCCACAACACCACCCACTTTTAGGGCCATTTTTGACCTTCGAAAAAATCTTGCAACCCCAGAACTTTGGTGCCGCCCGCCTATAGTGACGGGATCATTTACATAGGTAGACGGCACCGAAATACAGAGGGGGTACATGATTTTTTAAAGGTCAAAAAATGGCCCTAAAAATGGTGGTATGGCGAAAAACACCACTTTTCAACGTTTCTTATCGAACATCCATTGGCATCAAAAAATTGCGAAAAAACTAAAAAATTTCAAAAATTGAATTCTGGGGGGATATTTTGGTTTCTGGGGGGTGCATACGCCAAACCCCCAGGTATGGGTATTATCAGGTTCAGCCGGACAGGTACTTTCCGGCGATTTTAAGCTGATGGAAAATTTTTTGCGTCAAGGTCAAAAGCAGTGAAAACGTCAAAATTTGTCAGCGCGAACGCCATATTAGTACTTTTAAGTACTGTTTACCCAAAAAAAGCGACCAAAATTGATGAAAATTTTTGCATTTTTAAGGTTAAAAAAGATATAATGCCGTAAAAATTATACTTAAAATGTTTTTGAAATGCGATATTACCACAAAAACACGTTTACAGGCCATTTTGACCTATTGATCGTTAAAACAGCAAAAAACATCTAGAAAACGTTAAATTTACCGTTTTGGATTTTAGGAATTTCACCCCACCCTGTCGACCCTGACCATGTGCACCTATGCATGAGCCCTTGTGTAAAGCCATTTAAAACGAATACGAAGCATAAAAAACTAGTCTATCAAAGTTCAATAAAGTTAAAGCCAGCAACAAGTTCTTCTACACAAATGAATGAGACTATATAATAGCACTTATTTAAACAACTAAGCTAAATATATGTAAAACTAATTCCTTACGCAAGCGAAGACCAGCGTTTTACTTTTCCTCATAATAGAGACATATTTTTGCATTAGTGTAAAGCTACGTAAAACGTACGGAATGCGAAATGTAAAGAATTAAATTTAGGTGTAAACAAAGGTCTTGTAAGTTGCGCCGCACGCAGTCGCGCAAACAGATACCGAAAAGTTTCAACGTCGAAATATTTCAAAAACCTCAACTAACTAAACAATTCAGTCTCCGCAAAACGAATCGGAATTTTTTATTAGACAGTTATCGTGCATAGAAGATAAAATTTATCACATATTACTAGACGTACTGTACAAAAATAAATCTCTTACTCCGACGTATTTTTGCAACGGCGAAGGCATTCAGACATATAAAACGATCATCGGCGATTCTGAAAAATTAATGCACATACAGTATGTTGTTTGTTAAAAAATTATGCAAATAACAAATAAGAACACGTTATTTTAATGCAGTTAACACATGAGCAAAGAGAAAGAAAATGGCTGAGAATAAAGAAAATCTAATAGCATCGGGCTTTTTAGCCGGGGCTTAGGCCCCGACACCATGCACACTAATATATGCTGACCACACCTGGGCGTGGGGGCGGGTTTGGGGGGTATGCACCCCTCAGAAATCGAAATACCCCCCCCAGAATTCAATTTTTGAAATTTTTCGTCGTTTTTTCGCAATTTTCTGATGCCATGGATAGTGCTTGATGAGACACGTCGAAAGATGGTGTTGTTATCGCCATACCACCATTTTTAAGGCCATATTTCGACCTTCAAAAAAATCTTGCACCCCCCCCCAGAATTTTCTTGCTGCGCACGTATGATGCCGACCCTATAAGTTATTACGCACTTAAAATTATTTACAATACTTTTTGCATTCGTAATTAGTCACACAACTAGGGAAAGTGAATTAATTTCAGGTTTCTTACCATCTAATGGCTAAGTATAATCAGTTAAAAACGGTTTGAAAAATATCAATCATGCACGTGATACCGAATCAGTTCAATTATGTAAATGACAATTATTATCGATAAATCATAAATACGTAACTGTCTTCAAATTTTAAAAACTTCATGACTGATTTCCGGGAAGGTAAAGAATTTCGAAGTAAAATTCCGAAATACAATACCCCTATTAGGTAGGATCCAAGCTCTCAATCAATGAATGTCAGCGTTAAGAAAAATTGAAATCCTTAAGCATTTCAGTTCGAAGCATGTATATTTATATTCAACATCAATTTTGTTCCAATTTTCACTTTAAAAGTACATTAATTTTCAGTAAAAAAGTGTGAATTTATCTATTGATTTTATACAATGCAGTTCCATGATTAAAGACTCCCGATTCTACATTTAGTGTATAAGTACTTGGTAATAAGTATTAGGTACTACGGTGGTAAAAAATCTCAGCCTGGGGGTAGCTAATTTGGGCGAAGGAACTCCGATCTTTTACTAAATCTTCGGACAGGCTAAATATACCAAATTTGAGACCTGACAAAGGCGGGTAGAACACATATATACATGTAATACGAAGATTCCCTCACCCAAGATTGGTTGTAACCATAGGTGGGCGGCACTAAAGTTCTGGGAGGGTGCAAGATTTTTTCAAAGGTAAAAAAAGGCCCTTAAAATGGTGGTATGGCGAAAAAACAGTATTTTTCAACGCTCCTCATTGAGCGCTATGCATTGGCATCAAAAAATTGCGAAAAAATAAAAAATTTCAAAAATTGAAATATGGAGGGGTGTTTCGCTTTTTGGAGGGTGCGTACCCCCACGCCCTAGTATGTTTGTGACCCCGAAGTCTGAAAATTTAACCCTATCCGGATTTTTGCTAAAATTGTATTTTCTGAGGAGTTTCCTATCGCCACTTTAGAGCCATCACATCACGTGCATGACAACCGATGGCTGTGAATTGGCGCACATGTCCTTTGCATGGTTTTTCTCCCTGATCAGGGCCCCGTAGGAGCTACAGGGAGATCATGGAATATGCAAATTTTCAGCTCAATCGCGAGCGAGAGCATCAATTGCTATACAACGTTGCGACTGAGGATCAACTTGATAGTTTAGGCAAGCTCCTCGTTGAGTCACAATGAGACTAATCGAGCGCTGAACGAGCAATCGATTAGTCCTAACGTTGCGTGCTTTAAACCAACGGATAAAATGCACCCATTTACCGTGGAATAGTTTGCGTAAGTTGACATTTGTTGAATTTGACTAAATACTGTGTGATCTGATCAGAGTCAAAAAATATTTTGTCCCCCTTTTTCACCATCTTAAATTTGACCCCCGCTCCCGCCAAAATTTTGACCCTACACCCATTTATTGCGGTACACTAAAACATGCGTATTAAAGGAAGGGTGTTTGAATTCCGATTAGGTACTTACTTTTTTTACCACTGCTTTTAATCTCGACCACACCTGGGCGTGGGGGGTATGAGGCCCCCCAGAATTCAATTTTTGAATTTTTTTCCCGTTTTTTCGCAATTTTTGATGCCAGCGCTTGATAAGAAACGTCTAAAAATGGTGTTTTCATCGCCATACCACCATTTTAAGGCCATTTTTTGACCTTCAAAAAATCTTGCACCCCCAGAATTTTCTTGCTGCCCACGTATGCTCCCGACCAGTGTTTTTTTTTGTACAAGGTCCGGTTGTACATGTACAAAGATGGTCCGAAAAAGTCTTTGTACATTTTGTACACACAAAATTTTGGTTACTAAAATAGGCTACAGTAGCGATTTTAGTGTTGTAAAAACAGAGTTGTTCGACTTTTGGTAGTGTATTTCAGCTGATTTATGGGCCTCTAAAGGCTAAAATCACTAAGAATCGTCTTGAAACGGCGCAAGGCGCCGAAAAATTTGACATTTTTCCTTTTGAAATGCAATTTCTGCCGTTATAAAGATATATAGAACGCACAATTACTCATTTCGGCGCCAAGCGCCGAAAATTTTTGCGAATTTTAGACCTTTTTAGCAAGTTTTGTCTTCCCAAAAATCTTTGTACATGTACAAGACGGTACCGAAAAGTCTTTTTACATCGGGTAAAATCATTGCCGAATACAAAAAAGCACTGCTCCCGACATTTGAAAAGTTTACCGTTGTAAAGGCAAAAGCAATCCAGTACTGAAGTTTTCAAAATATCACTCTACGCACTTTACACCTTCAACAAAATTACGAAAAAATCGGGTACAAACATGCATTTATGCAATCTAAACCGAAATGAACATTTTCTTAAGGAATCGGGGACAAAATGTTTGCTTGAAAGTTGCGCAAATTTCGATATTTCGTAAGCGTATATACCACACAAAAAATGAATTGGCAAGCTTTTTTACAGTACACAACAGCATTTTTCGCCCTGTCATCAATTTGCTCCCTTTCCTGATGATATGTATCTCAAAGTTTTGCATTAGTTCCTGCCACTGAAATTTTTTGACACCCGAGCATTTCGGCCCTGTACATATTTGATCCCAGCACGGTTTTTTTGTATTCGGCAAAGATTTTTCGCGATGTACAAAGACTTTTTGGGACCGTCTTTGTACATGTACAAGGATTTTTAGGAAGACAAAAACTGCAAAAAAGGTTCGAAATTCGAAAAAATTCTCGGCGCTCCGCGCCGAAATGAGCAATTGTGTGTTCTATATATCTTTATAATTTCAGAAATTGCATATTGAAACGAAAAATGCCAAATTTTTTGGCGCTTCGCGCCGTTTTAAGACGATTATTATTGATTTTTGACCTCAGAAACCTAGAAATTTCTAAAATACGTAACCAAAAGTCGAACAACTCTGTTTTGCCAGACTAAAATCGCTACTGTACCATATTATAGTACCCAAAAATTTGTGTGTACGAAATGTACAAAGACTATTAAGGACCATCTTTGTACATGTACGAACGGACCTTGTACAAAAAAGACACTGGATCCCAGTCAAACAGGAGCAGCAGCATAATTTCTCAAGGTATGGGGGAGCGGAATGCCGAAATTCGGTGCCAAGTAATGCGAGTCAAATGCGAAAAATGATTTAAAAATCCTATAGGGACGACGTTTTTATTGAAAAGATTGTGTTTTTAGAACCTATTATCCAATTTTGACCCATTTTGTCACTTTAATCGGTAAAAAACAAGAATTAGTCGAAAATTTTGACTGATTATCGGCATTTCTTTGGGTAAATGGAACAGAAATGTATTAGCCAAGCTCAAAGCGTCGAAAAGTTCAAACATCTCTGCTACTTTTGTCCCAAGAAATCATGCAGAAAATATTCGATAGTTCATAATCGCCTGACAGTGACTCGAGTCTTCAACCTTGAATTAGGGTAATATCTGCCATCCCCCGCCCTCTATAGAAATGAATGGGCAGCATCCAAATTTAGAAGCAGGTCAAAATTGCTTGGTATAGCAACAAAAATTCAATTCTCAGGGGGAGGAAAGTAGTCTCTCGAGTTGGGAGCAAAAAGGGGTCTGCCGGACTCTCGAAGGACGCAAAACCCCATGCTTATCATACATAGGCAGCAAGAAAATTGTAGGGGGTGCAAGATTTTTCAAAGGTCAAAAAAATTGCCTTGAAAATGGTGGTATGGCAAAAAACACAATTTTTCGACGTTTCTCATCGAGCACTATCCATTGGCATCAAAAAATTGCGAAAAAACGAAAAAATTATTGAATTCTGGGGGGATTTTGATTTCTAGGGGGGTATTTTGGTTTCTGGGGGGGTGCATACCCCCAAACCCCCGACGACCAGGTGTGATGCTTATGTGTTATTCCAACCCAGCTATGCTAATCAGCCGTGTAGTAGGTTAATACCTTATCGCTTGATCGATTCGAGAAAAGCTGCAAGCCCGGACGGTTTTTGCCCAAAGCCGGGGCTGTTGGGTAATTTAGGGGTCGAAGTGGTCCGCTGAGTCAACAACAGGCGACTTTTCAGCAAGTCCAACGGACATTTTGGGGTATCAAAAACGGGCTTGGCCCCAAAAGCCGCGGGTGACCCCAACGGAGTTGCCGGACTGGAGAGTAAAAAGAGGCCGGCGTTTGGCGTCCGACGATGCCTATTGCGTTTTTTTGATGACGTAATCGGTTCGACGGCTAAATCATCGATCGATTTTTGCGTTCGAAGCGCCATCTTCAGTTTCTTTTCAGCATTTTTGCCTCCAAGAGCATTTTTCGTCTTACAAACTTTGCAATACAACGCCAATTGCTTAGCCGTCGACGGATGACCTTTAAGCTCAAGCCGATCGACGAGCTTGCAAGATTTAGACAGTTTTTTCAGGGCCCACTTGCGAAATTTAAGCAACTGGCGCTGGCACAGGGCCAAATTTTTGGCATCGTATCGTTTGCGCAAAGCGCAACTTTGAAGCAGAACGAAAGGGCGTTTGCAACGAGAGCACGCCTTTTGAACTTCCCCGCGCTTTCGGAAAAAAATTTTTGGCGAATTTTTAGCAATTTCGCTTAAGCTGAGGCAATCGGAGGGCAAGAAGGGATATTTGGACGAGGCGTAAAAATTTGCTACTTTGGTTAAAAATTCGAATGTCTGATTGGCGCTAATTTCATCGGCGCTGTTGTGCAAAAAAGATGCCTCAGCCGCATCATCCGAAATTCGATGGCTCATTCTGGCAAAATACGTTACATTAGAGGAATCGGATATACATGTATAAAGGCCCGTATCCAGGATTTTATTTCGGGGGGGGGCGAAAATTTTTGAGGCCAGATATCTCGAGAACCATCAGGAGATAGGCGAAAATAAAGACAGTTTTGAACGTATCTCGGCGAGCTCTATACGACGGTGAAGAAAAATTTCAACAAAAAATTAAAAAAATTTTACTTTATTTCATATTGATATATAGCAAATTTATCATTTAAGCTGATTTCTCATCACTTAATCGACGAATTATTTCTTATCTCTTGCTTTTATACTTAATCATTGTGCTTTACAGAGAAAAACAATACGGATAACGAATAATTCGGCGCCAAGCACCAAAAGAATTGACATATTCTGCATGTCAAGTTCAAATTTGAGCGGTTTTGAGCGGGTCAGAAGACAAAAAACCTATATAAACAATAAATACTGCGCGAAGCGCCGGAAAAATTTCATGTTTTCTACGTCATAACTCAAATTTGAGCTGTTGTGAGTGAGATAGAAGGCAAAAACTATAGCTAAACAATAAATCCGGCGCAAAGCATTAGAAAAAAAATTGACATGACATATTCTCTATGTCTAACTCAAATTTGAGCGATTTTCAGCGGTTTAGAAGACAAAACCTTACATAAACAATAAATCCGGCGCGAAGCGTCGGAAAATTTTGAGCTTACTAGCTCAAAAGTACGCTAAAAACCTGTTTTGGCGGTGTTTCGACCCACTTGGCCAATTTTTCATTTTTCCCTTTGGGGGACCCTTGGGAAAAACAAAAATTTTTTCCTATTTCGGGGGGGGGGGACAGGCCCCCCTCGCCCCTCCCCTGGATATGGGCCTGCATGTATATATATATATATATATATATATATATATATATATATATATATATATATTTGGATAAACAAAGAGGCAATATTTATTTTGTATAAAACTCTTTATTTTATGGATTTACATTTTTTTCATTATCCCCAAATTTTTCCTCCCAATTTTAAAAGGGAAGGTAGCCCCGGACCCGTCAAATATTCATTCCCAACTGAATTTGCGTTTTTATAAAAAAAATGTCAAAAACTTGAGGAAAAGGTGCACTTTGTAAGCGTTTTTGGCTAATTGCTCAAAACTATCAAATTTTCGGCGCTACACGCCAGTACTCACGTTTGGACTATAGTTTAGTCAATTTGTTGAAATTTTTGATTTGTTTATAAAGTTTTCACTTTTTCATACTCTAGAAAGATATAACATTGTCAGAAACGCTGAAATTATTCATTTAAAACGTTTCCTCCGTTGCATCATTATATATAGAAACTTTGAAAATGCGATTATTTTCATTTAGATGATAACGGCAGATGACTTAAGCGACTCAAACAATTGCAGCGCAAGATGTTGAGAAGAAAGCTATTAATGTATGATTAAAATACAAAAAAGGCCTATAGTTGTCCGATTAGAGATAAGAACTGAAAAATTACAGAGGCTTAATAAAAAGAAAAATTAATTCGCAGGATGGTTCTCGTTAAAAAATCAACACGTCAAAAGGAACACTTTTGTAATGAGTGTTGCATAAGCGAATATCAATAAAAAATGGAGACAAATAAGAAACGCTAGGCTTAAAATGAAATAATGCTTTAAGATCTAAAAGTGCCCGATTTTAAGCAAAAAAGATTGCCTAATAAATATAATGCTGGTTTATGGCGCTAAAAATGATATAGGTATAAGAATGCTAACTTTCTATCAAAAACTTAAACTATCCGTTATGAAGTGCAGAATACTTTATATAAATGTAGTGAACTTCGACCCAACGATGCCATAAGATAAAAGGGCTATCGCGGTGTGTAATAGTCTACATTTTTTATCAGCTGATCATGAAACGAACTCTATCATGCTGGACGGAATCGTGATCAATCAGCCTTCTTAAGAGGCATCTTAAATTTTTGGTGAAGATTGCGTTCTTCGCCATAAAAATTGCCCATTACCCTCTCCGGAAAAAATGAGCTATTTATATATTTGCCGTCGACATACATATATTTTTATGTATACCTCAGTTATCAGTTAAAAACACTTAGCGCGACATTTGTGTCAACGTCTTTTCAGTTCAAGTAATAAAGGCAATAAATTCAGGCCACATTAAGACCAGGCACGTAAGTATCTCTGGAGGGAAAAAAGTGTTCGGACCCCCCAAAATTCAGAAAAATTGGACTTTTTAAACGTTATTTTGTGTCGGCCTTTTGGGCTAGTCCCCCAAAAATTGGTGTTGGTCCCCCCGAAAATGGACGGCCAGCTACATGCCTGGTTAAAACATAAAATACTAACTTCCTTGCTTATTTGATAATGTTATTGTGAAAATTGGAGCGATCAAAGAATATAATCCTAATGTAACAGTTTACCGATGTGTACGAGTGAATTTAAGGGGGCGGCCGATCCCACTGGCCCAAAATAGTTGGCGAGATAAAAATAGATAGATGCATATGCATACATGCACAACATGGGAATTTGCGGGAAGTGAAATTATAAAATGACTGTTTTGGGTCCAAAATGGTAGGTGGCAGTACCGAAATTATGTGTGTAAGATTTTTCAAAGGTCAAAAAATGGTCTTAAACCGGTGGTATGGCGAAAAACACCATTTTCCAACGTTTCTCATCAAGCACTATCTTACGGCATCAAAAATTCCGAAAAAAGACAAAATTTCAAAAATTGAAATCTGGGGGAGGGGAGATTCGAACTTCGGGGGGGGGGGAAGACCCCACGCAAGTACGCGTCAAAAACATTAATTTTCAGCGCTTCTGAGCTTAATCTTTCAAGAGCATTAAACAAACTTTCGAAAAAAAATTAAAAAGTCGGAACAAATTTAACAAAATTAGTCAAAACATGAGTAGCGCCGAAAGTTGGCACTTTTGAGCAAATAAATAGCTAAAAAGCATCTTTCCTACAAATTTTTTGAACTTTCAAAAAATCGCAATTCAGATGGATTAAAAAGTTTTGCGGGAGGGGGAGGGTGAAAGCCCCCGAAGGCAGCCGCCCCCGAACCCCCAGATCATGTATGATTTTCGCTATCCTTATTCTTTGATCGTGATATTTCTGATTTTTGCGCTGAAAAAAACCGTTAGTAGATGCCTGATGCTTAGTTCGAGCTTAGGCTTAGTGAGTGTGGAAAAAAGCCACTAAAAAATCCTTCGGCTGAACTTCAGAAAACGGTTCAATTCGCATATTAATTCGACGTCAATTTAAACTGCTTTTAGATTGTAGGGCTCCTCAAGAGAATGTATTAAAGGAGCTAAAAGACTTAAAACGTTGCATTTTTTGGCAACGATCATGAATTTGCTCATGAACTTTGACCATTTTTAGGATGAATTCAGAGCCGTGATTAGACTGAATTTATAAGAATTTTATCATTACGACTCAAATTCGAAGTGCACTCTTTATAAAGTTTTCCAGGGCTCAAACCCGGACCCTGCTGTGTGGTGCTTGAGCGCGCTAACTCTGACCTAAAATATATGGTTTCTATTAAATTCAATGGATTCCCACCGGCCTAAGATATCCAGGTTGCAAAATTTGGAAACTTCACCCCCCTTCGAAACAAAATCCTGGATACGGGCCTGCCTCTTTATGCAGTTATGTCGGAGTCCGACCGTTTGTTGATCGTAAAAGTCGATAAAAACGTATAAAAACGCACCCTACTGTGAAAAAAATTCCAAAATTTCAAAAAAACCGTGTTTTTACGGTGTTTCAAGCAGAAATTTTGGCATTGGTGTAGCTGGTTCACATATTGATTAAGATAGCCACGTTATAAGTACGAAAACAGCAAGTAGTATCCGGTGAAAGCTGCCACCTTACTGGTACGATTTAAGTGAAGTCGAAAACAAATAAGGCAGTGCTGGGATTGTTTCTGTAGATTCATGTGACTGACCAAAATGTTGGTGCCAGCGTTGAAAATAAGCCTAAGAATTGGGATGCGATTCGCATCGCTCGCTCGTGGCATCCCATTACTCAGGCTTATTTCAAACGCTGGCACCAACATTTTGGTCAGTCTATGAAACTAAGCCTAAGCCTAATAAGCAGGTAAACGCATTAGATTACGAATACCTTGCGTTCCTTGGCTAAGGTTCCGTGTTTCGTCCACGTTTCGAATCAGGTTGGCAGCGACTTTCTTTAACTTCATCGGATGCTACGAACTGCATACATAAGCCTATACAATATAATATAATAATATTTATTAGCCAATTACTGCCGTAGAATGCAATAAAAAATTACATGAAAGGAGGATTTAACGAAAGATAATGTCGAAAGAACGAAAGAAAGTTTACAGCATAGCATAGTAATGGCTGAGACGTACAGGCGAATCGCGCTCACGTACACCCCTTTAGGAACTCATCTAAACAAAGTTCAGAAATCAAATCCTCAAACCGTTTTATAGATCTACAATGAACAATGCAATATGATTATCTTAATACATATGTGAAGCTGCTACACGAATGCCGAGATCTTTGATGCAAAAGTTGGAAAAATGGAGTGAAAGCCATCAGAAAAGAAAAAATTTGTGAAAAATTCCGTTATTTCCATGATTTACCAGTCCCTTTTTCTACTTTCACATGAAATAACTGCTTGAAACACCATAAAAACGTAATTCGAGCTGTTTGAGGATTCAGATTGATGCCAGACATGAAAAAGATAAAAAGAACGCAATTTGAGCTGTTTGAGGATTCAGATTGGCGCCAGACATGAACTAAGCCTAAGTAGAGATGGGGCAAAAATTGCTCAGCCCACTTCGCTCGCTCCGCAATTTTTGCCCCATTCAGCTCGGGCTTAGCTCATGCGCTGGCACCATTGTGAATGCACATAGCTAAGCCTAAGCCTAAGCGTCTGATAATAACAAAGGTAGCAAACGGGGTATTTACGGTTTTTCAAGCAGAGATCTTTAATGCAAAAAATGAAAAAAGGGGCTGATAAAACATGAAAATGACAGTCGTTTTTTAAAATGGCTTTCCGTTTCCAACTTTTGCATTAACGATTTCTGCTTAAAACAGCGTAAATACACGTTTTCTACAAATTTTGGAATTTTCAACTATTTTGAAATTTAGCCGCTTGCTGTTGTTACAAAAACAAATTTAGGTACCTAGTTACATTTTTCACACAGAATTCTCGGATATTTCGGAATTTTTTGGAGAAGCGTTGCATCCAAATGATAATAAACAAAGGCAGCCACAATAAAATCGCGATAAAACGCTATTCCGCACGTGATGGGCGAAGTTTTGATCGCCTTCTCAACTCAAATCATTTATTGCAACGTCCGGGAAAAGGAAAAAACACACAAAAAATGATGCAACTTTCGATAAAAAAGACGACAAGTTTTTTAATGAAACACATGACATATATACGTCTATATGGTTAGCAATAGGGACACGCAGTCACAAAAGTGACAACATACGCACGCCTCTTTAAAATAATAAACAGATCGAAAGTAGTGAGTTTGCGTTTAAAATTTTACAAAAATCTTAGATCCGTCGCCACGGTCGAGGTCTCAAGCTTATAACCTTTAGCAGTGTTAAAAATGCATGCAGCCTATGCTTTACAAAACACTGGATCAATTATGCACCTACCTCGCCCGAGTCAGATTAGCAGAAACAACGGGTTTTGTCTTCAAGGCAAAGGAACGAAAACTGCAAGGTTGTGATGCTCACGGAAGTGGTCCATTGATTGTACAGCGTGAAGCGCTGGCAGGGACTGACCAAGTAGCAAACGAAATTAGTATTTATCGACAAGAATTTGAAGACGCTTCGCCTTCGAAAAGAAGCGAAGGAGAAGGAGAATGAGAAACTAGACGCCGCGTTTACTTATTAACGTGAGAACCTACAGTAATAATCAGCAACTGAGGAGTTTTTGCGGCAATGAATTGGACCTTTCGGATATTTTTGTTACATAGAATCATTAATAGTGCCAGAATAAATCTTATTTTTAATCCAAATTGTGCGTTACTGTATGTACACATGGCATTAAACAGAGAATATAAAGAAAGTGTATTTTTGGCCTATTGGCAGTCACATAATTTATGTGACTATATGTGACTATATATATTTATGTGACTGCCAATAGGCCAAAAATACACTTTCTTTAGATATGAACCAGTCACAAACATTTAGAAGTCAGAGAATATAAAATCATAATAAAACAATCATCAATCCTGCAATAAAAAAATAATTTCATCAGTAATTATGAATTTACTGATGAACTTTGATCGTTTTTAGGGTGAATTCAGAACCGTGATTCGGCCGATTTTGTAAAAATTTTAACGTTGCGATTCAAAATCGATGTGCTCTTATAACAAAATTTTCCGGGACTCAGCCCTGGACCCCGCTGGGAGCGCTTAAGCGCGCCACCGCACACCTAAAATGGTTTCCATTGGATTTTCATCGTATCTAAGGTAACAAAATTTGCAAACTAAAGTCTGTTTCATTTATCCGAGAGCTTTTTCAACAAATTTTTTCCGAGACTACAGTCTCTATCTTCCCTACTTACTGTAGTTCATTTATGGATAACTGTAGTCACATTATGTAGGAATGGAAGCGAGTAGTAAGATGTGGCACCCTGGTGCTGCCACCCACGCACTTTTGCACTTAAGTGCACTAGTATAGGTACGCGTCTAAAACGCATACTAGTTGGTGACGTAGGCCCCGACCAACATAGAAATGGCCAATAGCGAGTAGGGGAGATGTGACCAGGTGCAATAAACGCTGGGGGTGGACTGGTCATCTAATGGTCAAGAAAAATGTAATACATTGTAAATGAAGTTTATTAGAGCCTAGGAGGGCCCCCCGATCGACCTAAAAGATGGCAAATAGGAGGTTAGGGGCATGGTCAATATGGTCATCTAATGGTCAAGAAAAAATAGATACATTGTAAATAATGTTTAGTACAGCCTAGGGGGCCCCCGACCAACCTGGTAGACGGCCAATAGCGAGTAGGGGGTGTGGCCAGGCGCAATAAACGCTAGGGGTGGACAAGTCATTGCTAGGGTCGGGCAGGTCATCTAATGGTCAAGAAAAATAAAAATAATGTAAAGTAAATAGCGATACAAAATTGCTAAATTTTAAATATACGAATCGAATTAAATTTTTTTCCTTTTTGGTCGATTGCCTTCAACAGACCTTTAGAATTTGGTTACTGATGATGTATGGTCATTAAAAAGATAATGTAAAATTAGTAAAATATATTTTGGTTAGAAATAGATAAATAAAATGAAAAATTGCTGAGCTTTAGACCCTACCCCATACTCACACGAGGTAAGGGAGCTACGCCGCTGCAACAAAGCAGCCCAGCGAGGCGTAGTCTTACCTGAGATCCGGTCCGTTGTCTTGAATCTATTGATCTTTAAATCGTAACCAATGATGTTGATGAATAAATATTAGCTAATTTTGCGTTGTAAAGCGAATAAGTATACAAAAACGTGTTGGTGCGTCGTAATGCATTCCCAAATTTACTCAAAACTTACCTATAAAATTTGTCATAATGCAAAACAGTCCTTATTCTATAGTAATAGGCTGTGACGTAATAAATAAATTATGTGGCCGTTCACAACGTTTCACTTTTGACTATAAACAAAAATGTGCTCGTTTTGGTCAAAACACGCCTATTCCGTTAATTTTATCAACAGCGCGTAAAGAACAAATTGCTTTTGTCTTAGTGAAAGACACAATTTTAATACCTCCAGTTTCTATTTATTCTTTACCAATCAATGTTGATTTAAACACTTTTAATTCAACTTGGGTAGATATAAATTCTTTTACACCTTGCGACGCAATTTATATACCAAATCTGCGTTTAAATTTAAACGAAAACGATTTTTCTTCCCTTCCTATTATCAATTACTCTAAGCAACCTATTCGCTTATATAAAAACATGCGTATTGCTAGAATTTGCTCTGTTAATCACGTCTTAACAGGTGAGGAAGCGGGAGAGTTTCGGGAAAATCAATGTCAGGAAAAACTCAAAAATTTCCGCGAATTGATTCAAGAAAAATTGATTCATGTCCCGGACCCAAGCGTTCGAAAACAATTTTCCGAATTTTTGGAAGAAAATTCATCTATTTTCGGAGTTAATAGATCCTTGGGACGGACGTCCATTGTACAGCATGGTATCGATACGGCCAATCACAGGCCGATTTCTCAGCCGCCTTATCGAATACCGTATGCTAAACGGCAAATTGTTGAGGAGCATGTAAATAAAATGTTGGAAAATGGCATTATTAGGCCATCTCAGAGCCCATGGGCTGCTCCCATCGTTCTAGCTGATAAAAAGGACGGATCCAAACGTTTTTGTGTCGATTATAGAAAGTTAAACGAATGTACTGTAAAAGATTCGTACCCATTGCCATTAATTGAGGACATTTTCAGTCAACTCAAAGGATCTACGCTTTTCACAACCTTAGATTTAGAACAAGGTTATCATCAAATCGAGTTAATTGAAGAAGACAAAAATAAAACAGCTTTTAACTCATTTTTGGGTCTTTTTGAATTTAACGTCCTTCCATTTGGCTTGTCCAACGGCCCAGCCACTTTTCAGAGAACTATGGAAAAAGTTCTGAGAGATTTAAAATGGCGAAATTGTTTCGTTTATCTGGATGACATTTTAATTTGTAGTTCTGACCCCGAAACTCACATTAAACAGCTTAAACAAGTTTTCGATCGGCTTGGCCGAGCTGGTTTAACTCTGAAATTGCAAAAATGTGAATTTGCTTTGAATGAAGTGAGCTACCTAGGTCATATTATCGATCGTAATGGTTTGCATGTTAATCCGGCCAAAATAGACGGATTATTCCACATGTCAGTGCCTCAGACTGTCACAGAGGTACGCAGCTTCCTAGGTTTAGCTAATTACTATAGACGCTTCATTAAAAATTTCGCAGATAAGACACATGCACTTAATAAATTGTTGCGTAAAAATGTGCATTTTGTTTGGTCGGAAGAATGCATGCAGAGTTTTCAAACGATCAAAAATGATTTAGTTTCTGCTACGACCCTAGCTTTTCCAGATTTTTCGCAGCCATTTTTGGTTCAGACGGATGCTAGCGGAACTGGGATCGGGGGAGTCCTAGCCCAAATGATAGAGGGGCAGGAATGTCCGGTAGCATTTGTCTCACGCACGTTAACTAAAGCTGAGCGTAATTATTCAACTGTTGAAAAAGAGGCACTGGCTATTACTTATGCCATTAAACAGTTTCGCTCGTACTTATATGGACACCATTTCACGCTCATTACAGATCATGCTCCCATCCGTCTCTTAAAAATTCATGATTCGGCACCATCTAGACTCGTTCGTTGGGTCTTATCATTGCAGGAGTACGACTACGAAATCGTTTATCGCAAGGGTCGTGAAAATGCAAACGCCGACGCTCTTTCACGCTTGCCTGCTGCTCCCGTTATTACAAAAGCAGCCATAAATGCAAAGCAGGTGTGCGCGGTGGAGATGCCGCGTGACTTAATAAGTATGCAGAGACGTGATGTGTTCTTAGGTGCCATTTTTCGTTTATTACAGGCTCGACGGGTGCCGTCACACATGAACGCGGAGCAGTGGGACGCCGCCGAGAATTATCTACTCGGAAACGACGGCGTCCTTAAATATCAAAAGGATCCGAACGCCGAACCATTGGTGGCCGTCCCCCGAAGGTTAATTCCCACGCTGCTCCAGGCGTTGCATGATGACGCCACCAGCGGACATTTAGCTTTTCAGCGTACCTATGAGAAAGCTAAAGAACGTTTTTTTTGGCCGGGGTTGCGTTCTGATATATATAAATACTGTAGGGAGTGTTTGCCCTGTCAGCGACGCCAACCCATTACATACTTTTTACCCGTCCAGCCCCTTCACTCAATTCCAGCGGCTGCTGCGATGCAGCACTGGGTTATGGATACCATGGGACCGCTGCCCGCGGCCCATGGAAAAATTAATGTTCTAGTTTTTATAGATCGCATGACTAAATGGGCCGAGACCGTGGCTACCGCAGATATCCGAGCAACAACCATTGCGGAGCATTTCCTGGAGCGCATTGTTTTGCGTTTCGGGGCGCCCAAGGTTGTCCAATCGGATCGAGGCACGGGCTTTGTCGCTGCTGTTTTTCAGGAGGTTTGCCGGCTATATCGAGTCCGGCACATCACTTCGACGGCCTATTGCCCCCAGACGAACGGATTGGTGGAGCGTTTCAACCGTACGCTGCAAACCATGCTAAGCACAACCGTTCAAGGCGAGCAGAGCGAATGGGATCGGTTCCTGCCCGCTGTCACCTTCGCTTACAACACCAGTCGACACGCCAGCACGGGATACACGCCCTACTACCTCGTTTATGGGCGCCAGGCGAAGCTACCGATGGAGCAAGCCTTAGATGCTGATACGCCAGAGGAAGCAGAGGCCCCATCGATTCGAGAAATCCATCGTCATCTACGTCTGGCACGCCGATTTGCCATTGAGGCTGCCCGGAAAGCACAAAGACAGCAGAAGGAACAATATGATCGTCGAAATCGTGCAGAAAAACCAACACCTCCCTATCGCCCGGGCCAATTAGTGCTTTTGCGGAATGCCCGAACCACGTCCAAATTCCATTTTCGTTGGCTTGGCCCGTACGAAATTCGCCGCATACGTCCGCCAAACGCCACCATTCGCGAATTAAATGGACGCCGACGAATTCGAGTCATCCATCTGAATCAAATTCGTCCATTCCGCGGCGAAAAACGCGATGCATTAGATGATGCAGACGCCCTGAGCGAGGGCAGTGTTGAGTATTAAAGTTTTGGCTTATTATATGCGTATATTTAATACCTAAATGCCGATATTACGATTTAATTATTTAATCTTGTAATATTTATGATTTCTAAGTGCATCAAAGACGCATTATGTCGAGATGCGCTGCGAATAGTTTTCAATATTACGCATTATCGATATTTACATTGGCAGAGGCAATGTACGCCGCGCCAATTGCGTCATTGTGAATTTCTTTGCTATTTAGGGAGCTGGATTGGACCAGAGCCCGAAATAGCAAGAAATCTTATGACGCCACCCTGGGAGCTGGAGTGGACCAGAGCCCAGGTTAAAAAGGGACGCATTTTTAATAATTTTATATGTAATACGCCTTTCAACTACTTCATTAAGCCCCATTCTCAATATTTTGCATATTTGTCGCCAGTCCCATAGCAATTTTTGGCTTCTAACATTTCAACTTTGCGACAAAAATAATAATACTCAAAATGCAGCTACACTACTCTTCAGCCGAACAATCAAACTTAAGAAGGGAGGAATGTAAGAAAGATAGGGTACAAGGACGTGAATAAAGACACAAAGATATGATTAAATTGGGTTTTCGTATTAATATCGTTTATCACATAACTATGCGTGTTATAATCCTGTTTTAGGTGGCGGGTTCGTAATATGATAAAGTAGGTAGGTACAAATCAAGTAGGCGGATACTTCAATGGGGTATTTATACTCCATGCACCATAGTAAAATGGTTAGTTTCCGGCAATCATGCACCATCTAAGGTACGTACGGTAGGTGAGAGTTAAGATCTGTTGTGTAAGACTGACCATGGTCTTACATATCTCAGGTAAGACTACGCCTCGCCGGGCTGCTTTGTTGCAGCGGCGTAGCTCCCTTACCTCGTGTGAGTATGGGGTAGGGTCTAAAGCTCAGCAATTTTTCATTTTATTTATCTATTTCTAACCAAAATATATTTTACTAATTTTACATTATCTTTTTAATGACCATACATCATCAGTAACCAAATTCTAAAGGTCTGTTGAAGGCAATCGACCAAAAAGGTAAAAAAATTTAATTCGATTCGTATATTTAAAATTTAGCAATTTTGTATCGCTATTTACTTTACATTATTTTTATTTTTCTTGACCATTAGATGACCTGCCCGACCCTAGCAATGACTTGTCCACCCCTAGCGTTTATTGCGCCTGGCCACACCCCCTACTCGCTATTGGCCGTCTACCAGGTTGGTCGGGGGCCCCCTAGGCTGTACTAAACATTATTTACAATGTATCTATTTTTTCTTGACCATTAGATGACCATATTGACCATGCCCCTAACCTCCTATTTGCCATCTTTTAGGTCGATCGGGGGGCCCTCCTAGGCTCTAATAAACTTCATTTACAATGTATTACATTTTTCTTGACCATTAGATGACCAGTCCACCCCCAGCGTTTATTGCACCTGGTCACATCTCCCCTACTCGCTATTGGCCATTTCTATGTTGGTCGGGGCCTACGTCACCAACTAGTATGCGTTTTAGACGCGTACCTATACTAGTGCACTTAAGTGCAAAAGTGCGTGGGTGGCAGCCCAGAGCGCCACATCTTTTACTACTGGAAGGCTTTTCAATAAAATTTCTTACGGCATAATTTGTGGTCTTTCAGCTGATCATCCAACATGCGGATGGAATCCGCGCATTCACGTTTGTCATGAATTGACCGTAAAACACAATAGACTGGCATTTTAAACATCGCCGAAAACTTAACGTCTGATTGTCGTCGAAGCAACACGGGTTCGATTCCTTCTGCAAGATTTTTATTTAGTGCAATTACTGTAGTATCTCACAGCACTGTTTAGATGCTTGAATTAAGTCTATATGGACGGTTGAGTACCTACATTAAAAGTGACAGAACTAGCGGCCGCTTATTTCATTCAGTTCTGTCGAGTTACAGTAAATCATCTACTGGCACACTGTAGCCCTCGAAAAAATTAACTGAAAAAGCTCTCGAATAAACGAAACAGACTATAAAATTTATCCAATACATGTCCCACCTAACGTTTTAAAAAAAATCGGTCTTACCCTCCTCCCCTAAACAAAATCTTGGATACGGACCTGCCTACATATACATTGGTGTAAATATAAAGTAAATTCTTCAAACAGATCCCGAATCAGCTATAGTTTGTTTCTCATGATTTTGGGCATAAATTTTAAGAATTTTCCCTAAAAGTGAGCCGACAGATTACGATATAGCTAATTAATGCTAATCGCAATCTGTCAGCTTATTGTTGGACATTGTTGTTAAAATTTATGCCCAGTGTGAACCAGACTAAGAGTTGGTCATTTTGCTATTATTGTTTACAAACGCGCTTTCACGCATATGCCTCTAGTTGATCTAAGCGAGGTAAAAATTTATCTAAAGAACATAAATTCTTTTTCATTTAA
This sequence comes from Mermis nigrescens, assembly GCA_036768485.1. NCBI lineage: Eukaryota > Metazoa > Nematoda > Enoplea > Mermithida > Mermithidae > Mermis > Mermis nigrescens. The sequence goes on along the minus strand of JAVLUZ010000154.1, from coordinate 28,462,411 downwards.
AAATTACGTAATCTAATAAAAATAAAGATGAAAGAGCGAACTTATAATATAAAAATGTCAAAAGAATTATTAACTTAAAACCTTTATCCCATGGATAATATGAGTAAAGGATATTGATTGCTAAAAGAAAGAAACAATCCTGATGTCAAACAACTTAAAATACAGCTTTTTGCCATTAGTAACTTTTACACACGTCTACATATTTAATTTTCTTATCTATGCACAGGCCCGCATTCAGGATAATCGTTCAAGGGGGTGGGGCGGACCCTACATAAATGAGTTTAAATTTCGGAATGTTCGTTGAGATAGCTGAAATCGCATTTTATGACATGTTCTATATATTCAAATTATGAAATTTTTTCCAAAAAATTACTTGAGACAATTTACGGAAAATAATTCGCATATGGCGCGAAGCACCGAACATTTCAAGAATTTATGACATAGATATATAATTTTTCCATCATTCCGTGCATTTGCTTACCCTGTCAAAAAGTCTTTTACATCAAGAATTCCCGCCTCCCCCAACTTAAACAAAGCCCTGCCTATCCATATCGCATTTTATCGAAGCAGAATAAAATTTTATAATAAATTCAAAGTACTTACATGTGTGAGCAACATCAGAATCGGAGTCCGATTCACATACGTCGGGCGTTAGGTATGCACCCCCGGGGGTCGAAATACCCCCAGAAATCAAAATATCCCCCCAGAATTCAAATTTCGAAATTTGTTTTGCTTTTTTAGCGATTTTTTGATGCCATTGGATAGTGTTCCGATGAGAAACGTCGAAAAATGCAGTGTTTTCGCCGTAAGACCACTTTTAAGACCATGACCTTTGTAAATTTTTTCACCCCCCCCCCAGAATTTCGGTGCTGCCCACCCTATGGTCCGTTTCCAATATCACCTACTTGAGACGCTAGGAAGGGGGACGACGCACGGATAAACCTGGATTGACATCGACCGCAGCCGAGCAAATCAGATTACTCAATACGCGGTGGAGACGGCGCTGCAAGAGTGCCTTATTCTGATTGGCTAGATTCTTAGTGCCTACTATAGTCTCACCCGCATACATTAGGGATAAATTTTAAGAATTTTTTTTCGAAAGTAAGCCGGCGGATTACGATAATTACCTATCTATAACATCAATGCTATAGTTGCAATCTGTCGGCTTATAGTCGGGCTTAGTTTTAAAAATTTATGCCCATACATAACTTGTGTAAAACAGACTATAATCATCCTACTGTAAAAAATTCTCCAGAATTTTGAAACAGACTAGTATGCATGTGTAGATTATTCATTTGCTAAAAATGAAATTCACTCATTAATTTGTGTAAATCTGTATATAGCTGCCCATCTCACCCACGTCCTGGATTTTTGAAGCGCATAGAGCCTGAAATCTTCGCTTATTCAGCCCTGAAGCACGCCATCAATCAATCAATCCAAATACTTATGTAGGTATGCACTATGTACATAAATGCCTACTTCCGTTTTTGTACTTTTCGAATTCCGCACAAACGTTCTATATTTGAAAATCGATCCGAAACAAAGTACAATATGAACAATAGATTCATGATGTCCGGAACATCGAATAGCGAAAGACAAAAAATCTCAAAGTAAGTTGTCTTTAACATACCTGGGCGTGAGATGGGGGCTTAGGGGGTATGCCCCCCAGAAACCAAAATATCTCCCCCAGAATTCAATTTTAGATTTTTTTTCGCAATTTTTGATGCCAATGGATAGTGCTCGATAAGAAACGTTGCAACATGGTGTTTTTAAGGCCATTTTTTCACCTTCGAAAAATCTTGTACCCCAGAATTTCGGTGCCGCCCACCTATGGTAATTAAGCCTACGTTAACCGTGTCCTAGGACGGTATCCTCCTGGTGAATCACTTTATCGCCATTTTTCTGATCTTCCTTATCTCTCATTCTTTTGCCTATTTACACTGATGTGGCTTAATAAAAATTTTGTTTTATTCCTTTCCAGCTTCTCAAATGCATCCTCGGTTGTGTTTAACACAACAGAAATCTACTTTTTCTTTTTTTGCATTGATGTCCACCAGGTGCCTTTCCTTATGCATTGTGAGTTTTTTTAGGTGTAACTCTTTCAAAAATAATTTTCCTAAAAAGTAATATACATATCTAGAGCGAACATAAAAAATTCCATAAAAAGAAATAATTGTCGGTGTAACGTAAAGAAAATATAGCTTAACATAGACTAGAGCGGCGCCTTATGATATCCATTGACTGCAAAAACATTATGATAAACGGAAGTATGTAGGTAGTAACGGAAGTATGTAGGTAGTAGGTATGCGTAAGTTTTTCGCGGTATTGTGTCAAGGTATCAGCTCAAGCCCTTTTATTATGACTAAGCAACTTTTCCTTTACTGGTTCATGAACGCGCACATCATAAATGCATGTATTTATGTCCACAAATACGATTAATTTCGAATACCTAACTCAGAAAGGAAAAACTGAAACGTTAATGCGACAGTCGCTACAAAATGTTGTATAAATTTTCGAGCATGATGACGTTGTACGGTTGTAAACGAATTTGATGGCCTTCGTCCAATATTACGTTGTTTAGTAGCTTGCAGGCTTGCAAAACTTCCAAATCGTTTTTCAGTTTCACGCAAGCGATGCTAAGCCAAGGAAACCAGGATCACAGTATTCAATAAATTGAAACAAAACAAAAATAATTGAAAATTTAACAGAATGATTATACTTATATTAATTATTATACGAAACATTTATTGATTATATTAGCTCAATTAACAAGTATATTAAGCTAGCGTACGTATTCATAATTTTATATTGCTTTAATCGGAAGAAATCGAAGTTTTTTTTGCCTAAAAACGACTATATTCGTTTTATTTCCAGACTTTTTCGAAATCCTTCAATACGGATCGATTGCTGAGGATGAATGGGAAAAACAAAACAGAGGGTAATATAAGATTTTGGGCAGTTTAAGGAAAATTGTAGTCAAAATTTGATTGAATGAGAAAAATTAGAATCAGGACTAAATTAAAAGCAAAAGTGTCATTCTTTTTCAGTTTTTCACATTTTCTGATTTCAATGGATCGAGCTCGGTTAGAAACTTTGAAAATGGTATTTTTCTTGTACATACCAATTTTTAGTCGCTTTTTTACCTTTGGAAAATTTTTGAACCCCGTCAGAACTTAGACACTGCCCATGTAAGCTGCTAACGTATGATACGTACATACCTATACAAATAGAATAATGAAATTTGGCCACTCCGAAAAGACTAGCGTGAAATAGAAAGATTCGCGCAATTGATGGCTAAATTGAACGATTTTGAGGAATTTTGAGACATCTTCCATAGCAATTAGCGGACAGTTGAGTACACAAGATTTGGTCTCTTCTTATACTAACATGCTTTTGAATGAGAAGTCAATTAATACAAATAAGACTAATAAAAATACATAAAATAATGAAAAAAACAAATAGTAATGTAACATATGAAAATAATTTAATGCTATAGGCTTATTATTTGCGCCGAGAGGATAGAAAAAATATTGCATAAAAATTTGAATTAATGAAAATTTGGCCCATTAAATGATTAAATTCAATTTAGTTTTAATGATTCAAACATAAACACCCGGCTTGATCAATGACACTTTGTCCGCATAAAACACTTGCTAAGAGCGCATTTTAATAAAGGAAAATATAACGATAATAATGATAACATAATATCAGTAGTAATAATTAAGTATAAAAAACGAAAATATTTCTATTATGAAATAATTATTAACACTAAAAAATAACATGGCATGCACACGTGGGCGTGGGGGGGTTTGGGGGTATGCACCCCCAGAAGTTGAAATATCCCCCAGAATTCAAATTTTAAATTTCTTTTGCTTTTTTAGCGATTTTTTGATGCCATTGGATAGTGCTCGATGAGAAACGTCGAAAAATGGTGTTTTTTTCGCCATACGACCACTTTTAATACCATTTTTTGACCTTTGAAAATTTTTTAACCCCCCCCCCAGAATTTCGGTGCTGTCTACCTATGATGGCATGGCCCTACCTTTTTATTTCGCTCATTGAATCAACGACGTTGTTGCATTTTGAAACACCCATCACGCGAAATTGCTTAAATATCTGGGCTATCTGAGCCTACATAATTAATATGTCTCTTACGTTTTCAGCTCAAATGTTATAATTAGCTTAAAACTGATTTCATTCGTATAATTAATGAGATGAGACGACGTAAAGTTAACGTTTAGTGGACTTTTTATAATTGCCAGAAAATTTTCTTTTGGCTTTTCAATTTTAATTTTAAATTGAAAATTTAGACAAAGTATAAGAAAAAGATTAAAAATAAGCCTTCTGTGAGAATTAGACATTTTTGTTATTTTACAAATAAATTCTTTCAGCTTTCTATTTTTAAGCAAATTTATGTTTTAACAAGATCTATAAGGAAAAGAATTAAAATCCCATTGAATTAGCATCGAATTCTGATAATTTCAGTGGAAGCGCAATTTATTCATGTTGATTTATTTTTAGAAAAAGTTTTTGATAAAATAAGATCGCCGTTCGGCCAATAGTTGTTGAAAAATTTGAGGTGGGATAGCCGGTCATTTCTGGGGCAGAGGGTGGTCAAGGAAAAAATTTATTGCTTGAAAAGAAAAACGTACGAAAAAAATCCGTAAGACAAGCAGATTTTCTTTCAAATTAATAAAACTATCTTCGGGCAATGGACGATTTGTGAGTAGGATTCTCACATTTCTTTTAAAAATTTTACACAACTATCTTGAAAGCTCAAAAATAAAAACTTTACTTATAAATAAAAAGATCAGATTAATTAATAATCCAAAAAACATTACAGCTAATTTTTAAAAAGGTTGAAATTATAAAGCAAGCTTTTCGGATAAGAAAAACTGCGTTTATGAATCTGAACAACCACTTTTTGTGACAGGAATACCACTGTCTAAAGTTTTACAACCGCTTTATGGATAACAACGCACCCTTTCCGTAGTAAGGTTGGGCGGGCGAATCATTGACCAGGAATGTGACAGCTCATTTACGGGGCGGGGTAAGCAGTATACATGATCTTGGGGGAGGGGTTTCACCCCCCAGAAATGGCGATTTTTTGAAAGTTCCCAAAAATTTTCTAAAAATTTGTGAAAAAAGATGTTTTTAAAAGCGTCTTTAGCTACCTTATCTGCTCAAAAATGCGAAATTTAATCGGCGCTTCGCGCCATTATACTCATGTTTTGACTATAGTTTGTTCAATTTGTTCCGTTTTTTTTTAATTTTCTCGAAATTGGTTAATGTTTTTATGCTCTAGAAAGACAAAGCATCGCCAGGAACGCTGAGAAATGATGTTTTTGACGCGTACCTACCATTTTTAAACCTAAAAAAGACACTTTATAACCCCCTCCCAGAATTCGCATGATGTGCATGTATGGTAAGCAGCCATTCATTATAAGAGAGGGTTATTGAACTTCAATTTCGGCGCAAAAACGGCAAAAGCACCCTAAATGGGCTTAAAACGCAAAATTTGCTCAAAATGGGGGTAAGCATTTTTTGTTCTCTGTAGATGGGGAAACGATCGACTCTGGTAGAAGGGGATTCCCATTCCCCTGTTAAATGTATGCCAGTGACCATCGCCCATATGAGTCGGCAGAGATGTAACAGCTCAGAATTTTAGGCGGCGGTCGGGCATTATTTGGGGGAGGGGGTGAATGACCTTCAGTTTTTAGCCAAAAATGAAATAAAAAACATCTAAAAAATCGCTAAAAAGCGCAAGTTTTTGCTCGGAATTGGGGGTACAATCAGAGATCGACCGGGTACAGCCCGAGCCCAGCCAGTCTTTAGGCGTCCGGACGCAGGCCCGGGCCTTAATTATTATTCTATTTAACTTTTTGGAGAATGCTTCTGCGCCCTTTGTTGCTGATAGAGATTAATTCATTTAAAAAATGTAGATAACATAATTGAAAGAAGCTAGAATGAGTTTAGCAGCAAGTGACCGATTATTTGTGAATTAACTTATTTTGTTGTTAATTACTCGTTCTCGTGCTATTCCTTCTCAATGCATTTTATTTTACTTCCCTAACCTTTATTTGTGCACATTAAAGTAATGTCTCCTCACTTAATTATACAATTATTTCCACCATTTATCTCAGTATGATATCATATCCAGGTTTCAAATCATTTTTAATGAGTTCCAAAAGATCTTACAGTTTCACGAATTATTTACAATTCAATTTTGCTCGCATTTTATAGTATTCGACCCATAATCTCAAAACTGCTTTCTGAATTCCTCCCTGATAGAGACTAAACATGTCAAAGGTGTGCGCTCAGCTTATGTAGCTTGGGTTGAAAACGATATACTTTTGCCTAAGTTTCAAAAGCTCAATTGCTCGTTATTTTTTCGTAACGGATAAAAATGTTTGATTGCACACAAAACGAATACTCTTTTACCAGAGTTACGCACGTTTTAAAAATTTTTATTTTCAAACAATGAGCTATATAATGAACAGAGTTCGAAAAATGCTTAATTTGTAATTAATTTCTTAATTTCTGATTAATTTTCAATTTCTTATCTAAATACCTTAATTTCTTGCTTTCTCAATTAATTAATGATCTTAGTTCGCTCCTGTTCTTTGCTGTAAAAATAATGAAAACAGCAAATTGTGTACACAAAAAAACAACACTTGAATTGTGTGTACTGACCAGACGTGTTCTAGGGGGTTTGACCCCCTCATTCTCTTAGAAAGGCAACTGACCCCCCTACCCCCGCAAAATGGCAGCGACCCGCCAGAATTGTCGATTTTTTTGTAAAAATTGGTAAAAGTTGTAAAAAGTGTGCCTTTCTAAGCGTTTTTAGCTCATTTTTGGCTCAAAAATCTCTAATTTTCGGCGCTTCGCGCCATTCGCACATTTTTTGACTATATTATGTCAAATTTACTCAATTTTTTCAAAATTTTTCAAGATTTCTTTCACGTTTTTTATGTTATAGAAAGAGCGAGAATTGTCTGAAACGTCAAAAAACAGTGTTTTCGACGTGTATCCATCGTTTTTAGCCCGAAAATACTTTTTTAAAAACTTTTGGGCCCGATTCCCCCTGCCAGAATTCCCATGCTGTACACGAATGGTGCTGACCATTATGCAGAACACTGGGAGTTAAAAAAATCGAAGACAAAAATGAGTGAGGCGAGAAATTTGAAGTAATTTTTATGTCTTAAAGATTTACTTCGATTTTCACCTATTATATCTCATTTGTACTTTAAATCAATTTAAATAGTTTAGTAAATTTTTAAAGCTTCTTTCAATTTTTTCTTTTTCGCGTGAACACTCGTCGTGCGCAGTATCTAGATCAGTTAAGACATTTTAATGAGAATGAATAATTGATTGGCTTCACGAAGCATTCGTTTTCAGGGCTACTTCTGATCTAGTACACTGGCAAGAATTGAACATTTTATAACGAAATATCAACCATACTCTTCGGATAAGTAAAAATTGAGATGCTAGAAATTTCCAGTTAACATACTGTGGAGTGTGTAATACAATTTTCTGAAAATCTTGAAAAAAAGATCAATGCAGAACTGCTTACCTACATATATTTTCTAAAACGTTACTGCAATCTGGCAAAAACACGCAATTTAGCACTATTAAATGCAGAAAGCTTCTTATGACACGAATGAAGAATACAGAGATTAATTCCACTATGTTGTTCAAGGTAAAGCCTAAAATATCTTAAAATAGTATCGTGATAAGATAGGAGCTAAATATTTGATAGTAATTCATTCAGCTTTTAGATGAATGCTGCATAAATATTCCTACGCCTGCCTATATATAACTAACTGCCATGTGCCCAAACGTATGTACACATCTAGTATCATCATAGGTAGCGCGATAGCGCTACCTATAATATACTTGGCCACCTTATTCTCATATTTTTATCACAGCGAGTGCGAATTTTGTGTCCCCCTTAACAGCAACGGCACACACCTTGGAGGTGCGGTTTTTTTGAATGATAGATAATTGAAAAACTCGATGTACCATTATTTTCTATTCTTTACACTCAATGCCAAGTTAGCAATGAGTGTGTAAAGTGTAAACTAAAAAAGCAAACAATTAGCGGAGGGCCAATTTTATTTTTAAACATGTTAACCCCGAGTTGTAGATTACGAATGTGACATTAAAATTTCTTTACACTCAATGGTTGTTGCGCAAAAGTGTAAAGTATACGGGTTTTTCTACTCTTTGCGTGATTTCAGCTTATCTAACTCAATTTTGGTTTCTGTGCAGTCCAATTGGTTTTATAATGTAGAGGGTCACAATATCTCAAAGACCAATTTTTCTCTTTTAACGCAATATTTCTTGATCTGTGATCGTTTTAGTGTAAAGGGTTCGAGACGAAAAACGATATTTCTTCAGCTACTCTGCTAAGTAGGCGGAACATGCTAATTATGCTCAAAATGTGCCCTGACCTTAGCGTTACAGATCCTAGTTTTTTTGTTTCTATACACCTAATATTGCGTTATTAGCACAAGTGTAAAGTTTACACCGAGAAGCACTTTTCCGCCCAGAGCTTTGGGTATCAAACAATTTGCAAAGAACCAAATTCAGTTTTGAAAATGTTGCCCCCGAGTTGTAGATTACGAATGTGACATTAAAATTTCTTTACACTCAATGGTTCTTGCACAAAATTATTAATTTTACAGTTTTTTACTGTTAGCGTGTCCTTAAGCTTATCTTACTCAATTTTGGTTTCTGTGCAGTCCCATTGGTTTTATAACGTAGAGGGCTACAATATCTCAAAAAGTAAAACTTTTTCTCTTTTAATGCAATATTTCTTGATCTGTGACCATTTAAGTGTAAAGGATTCGAGATGCAAAAAGAAATTTCTTCAGCTACTTGCATCCCCCAGAATTTCGGCGCTGCCCACCTATGGATATATGGCCTAAAATATTAAATAAAAGAAGGGAACTAGCAAAGAATAATGCTCTGATGGAAGAAAAAAATAAATATACTTGAATTTATTCATTGTTAAGGATGTAAAAGGAGGGGACTAGGGAGAATTTCCCTATATGCGCAGAAGTCATAGGAATGTGCTAAACAGTTGGACTTCCCTAAACAACGCGAAAATTGAAGTATATTCTGCGGCCTATGCGCCTTTCTGCAGATTTTCCGTAGTAATTTCGATTACGATGGCGAGTATTTTGATTACTTTATTTTGGAAGATTTAAAGAAATTTTTTGTGGTTTTCCATGCAAACTATTGAGTTGGCCATGTAGGTGTAAAGTTTAAACTATTATCTTTTACGCCAGAGCATTGTGGAAGGTCAAGATTTCATTAAATAAATAATACATTGATTAATTGATAGTCATGGAAGTGTCTTCAATGCTCTTTTGCAAATGCTTGAGAACGTTTTGTGACTATACCCTCATTTTTCACAGGCCGCAGAATATACTTCGATTTTCGCGTTGTTTAGGGGAAGTCTAACTGTTTAGCACATTCCTATGGCTTCTGCGCATATAGGGAAATTTTCCCTAGTCCCCCTCCTTTTACATCCTTAACAATGAAGAAATTCAAGTATATTTACTTTTTTATTCCATCAGAGCATTTTTCTTTGCTAGTATGCATATACTTGTGTACTGGTTCCTATACTTAGTATACATTAGGCCCGGGCCCGGTGAAAAATTTTCAAGCCCGGGCCCAGGCCCGGTTTTTTTCGGGCCCGGTCGTTCTCTGGGTACAACATTTGGGGTGAGGAACGACCAATGTTGGGTGGGAAACCCATCCTCCTGTTAAATGTACGCGTAGGGTGTAAAGAAGTCTGGATTAGCTGAGCTTCGGAATAATTATCCGGATAATCGCATATAATCAGTTCATCGGGCGAATGAATCGGTTCAAAGTCATTGATAAGCTGAACAGGCTTCGCATCTTCTATTGTTAACAGAGAAAAAAACCAAATTTTGACGCTCTTTGCATAAAATTATTTATTTTACCTTTTTCGTTGAGAAGAATGTCCTTTTTCATCTTCTCCGTGTTATCGGATTCCATTCGATCTCTGCGCAGAAAAATTTTAATGCATTTCGATTGATATGCGTTCGCAAATTGATAGCGAAAAGTGATAATGTAATGAAAAATAAAAGAAAATAGAAGACACAACAAAAAAGTAATGAATGAATAATTGAAAAATAAATCATTAAAAATTATTAAATTGACATTTTTAAAATATTAACTACACTCGTGATTTCGTCATAAATCTAAATAATTACATGACTTTCCACTATGCATTCTTTGGGGAATGGGATTCGATCCCCCAGAATGAATGTTTACCTCTGCAAAATGCTACCGATCGGCGGAATATCCAAGGAATCGTTGAGGTTTCGCTGTTTTAAGCGTTTTAGCGTTACTTTGGTTAAAAAATGTGAATATTCTTCTCGCGCCATATACTCATTTTCATTTTGCATAATTCACTTCAGTTTTTCGAAATTTTCTTTTGTCTCTACGTTCTAGGAAGAACGAGTATTGTACGTTGAAAAATTATAAATCCGAATAAAACTTTTTTTGGGATGACCCCTTAACCAGAATTTCCTTGTTCAAATGCATGATGACATCTGAATTTGTTTTAGAGACACGTAAGTATAAGAACAAAATTAGAGATATTATTAGCTCACAACTCAACGATGTAAACTCTAAGTAAACTGCAAAAATGATTTATAAGTAAAAATAGTAAGACGATTAACTTTTTTTGCAGTACGGATAAAAAATTTTCCCGGAGATTCTCGTCCGATTTCAATGCTTGATTAAAATTCCGAAAGGTGTTCATTTTAAAATATAGTGACATGGCCTAATTTCGTAAATAGAAGCTAAAGAAAGCCAGTACTTCTGATGCTTATGAAAAGGTAAGCAAGAATCAATCTGGATTAATTTTTTCTCGGTATTTTTTAATCATAATAATAATACTTTATTAGGAAAAAGCACAAGGATAAAAAGTCACAAGGAAAATAAAATATCATAGTGTAAAAATGCGAAATGTCCTAGACGCACAGGCACACATAGCAAGGCCGGTCTGGGGGTCAGTCAAATAGCTTTCCTGGGTCCGAATGGCTTCAAAAACGTGTATAAATGCTGAAACAGCGCAGAACTATATTAAGTCACAATTCTGATCATTTTCAAACACTTTGTTTTAAAAAAATTTTTATTTTAATTTTTTTGCTTTCCTTTATTTTGATTTATTTTTCTAAAAAATTTCCCATTCTTCCATGCTGAGGGTCTATACCCCCACTACTTGTGGGCGTGAGGGGGGGGGGTTAGGGGGTATGCACCATACCTGGGCGTAGGGGTTTTGGGGGGTATGCGACCCCGAGAAACCAAAATACCTCCCCAAATTCAATTTTTTAAATTTTTTTTGTTTTTTTTTCGCAATTTTCTGATGCCAATAAATAGTGCTCGATGAGAAACATTGAAAAATGGTGTTCTTCACCATACCACCATTTTCAAGGCCATTTTGTGACCTTCAAAAAAATCTTGCACCCCCCAGAACTTTGATGCTGCCTACCTATGGATGCACACCCCCAGAAGGCCGAATACCCCCAGAATTAAATTTTTGAAAATATTTTCGTTTTTTCCGCAATTTTTTGATGCCAATGGATAGTGCTCGATGATAAACGTTGAAAAAAGGTGTTTTTTCGCCATACCATTATTTTAAAGACCATTCTTGATCTTTTTGCACCCCCAGAATATTGGTGCTGTCCACCTATGATCCCCACCCCTTCCCCTCTTCACGTACATGTCCGGTTGTAAGTCCATGCAGGGACTCTTTTTAAGCGAACGAACGAACCTTTCCCTTTGTGCTACGTTCAGGCATAATCCTTCCACAATGTTTTTCAAAATAAGATTTAATGGCACGCTAGCTGCTTTAAAATAAGTGCTTATGTTTTCCTTTAACACGCACAACGACACAAATCCATTGTTTCGACCAAAGTATTTAGCCCATTCTAAATTTATAAGACCGCTTCTACGTTACACTTATATTGAAAGAACAAAAAGATTAATTGCGCACATCACGTTTAATCAATAATTTGAAATGCATACATACGCGCGAAAACGGTAATAAAATTTATGCGATCTTTTAAAATAACTTTGCGATTCTTTCGAAAATTTCATTTTACGAATATTAGATACTATGTATTTTCCAATTTTTAAGAGAATAGCTTTCCTGTTTGATTATTATTTTTTATTTTATGATTCATAATTATCTAGTGATTGATTTGTGACTTTTTATATTTTGCTATTGAATGTTTTAGACCGATTGATTAGTAAATCGGTTAATTAATAACTTAACGAAACGTTTTGGCTTGAAATGGAGCACCGACAATATTAGACACGTAAAGTTGCTAAATTTCAAAAGATTGTCCAGTATAATAGAAAAACAAAAAATTAAAAGCGGTTGAGCAAAAAGTTCAACAAATAAATTTGACATGTGTAAGTTCAAAACTATTTCACGTAACAGAAAAAAGAATAATATCATTGTCAGAAACGACTAACGAAATTATAAGCTGCATACTCATATGTACATAAGTAATTACTAAACGGGCATTTTAATTTGACACTTGAATAGAAATTTAAAAGAGGAAAAAATAAAAAATTATTAATTTAAAACTTAATAATACAATGTGCCTTACATGTAATTACATAAAATGTTTTATGTATTTTTGAAAATGCTTAGGTCTACTACCACAAGATACATTTTATACCATGTTCCTTGCATTTACGACATGGCATGACTACAAGAAGCAAGCTGACTTCCGGGTAGCGATGAGGCAGGGATCCAAAAATGCTTTTACATTGCGTTAAATCCGACGGACAAAAAACATATCCGGAGCATACTTCACTAAGCGCAACACGCGTTGTATACGAATTCAGTTGGTTAGCTAACCATGCAAAGAACTTGCTGAAAGGGGATAAAGAAAAGTTTTCAGAACACATCCAAAAAATAAGTGCAGAAAACGAACAAATAAAACAAAAATGCGTAAAATTCGATCACCACGATTTAGCCTAAATTTAAATAGAGAGCAGTAATTAATTACCACTTAATTTATCTCAAATTAACTTCCTACATTTACTCTTTTACTGACTATATTTTAAATTTTTTGCGTTGATTTAATGTTAGCGAATCGAAACGATTTGCTGAATTGCTAACGAGTAAACTTTAGAAGCTTTGATAAAAATAGATTTTATTTAAAAGAATAAAATCTCGAAATTGAAAAATCTTTCAGAGCACGGATAAAAGAAGTGATACAAAGCTCACGAATTATGGAACGGATTCACATTTCTTCTAACAAAAGAATGAGACAGCTTTTAGAGTGAGTACACGTTGAGAGTATTCAGCAACAAAGTCTTCTATCTGTTATAGAGCAATATCAACACATATGTGTAGGTACTCTAAACTCCTTAATAATACCTGACTTCGATCGCCGGCTGCTCATCATCACTAACGAAGCTAACAATTATCCAATCCATTCTCTAGCATCAATAGATATATTTCTGAAACTAAGTAAAGACTAGCAAATGGGGCGCGTTGCTGCCCTATTTGCTAGAGCAATCGGTTTTGCAAATGGTCGCTTCGCTTCGCTCCCCATTTGCAAAAAAAGATGGATATAACTTGATGACCAATATGCCAAAAATTGTCTAGAAATTCATATGTCTTATTTGTCATTGTCTTATAATGTTATCATATTATTCTTATTTACTTCTTTTAAATTTTACTACATTCTCTTCATTCATTCTATAATATGCATTGGTTGGCTGGCACTTATCAGTCTTACAATTAATTTTAAAATATAATTGTGAAGCTAAGGTTGCCTTTCGCTCAACAAATTAAATTACAGTTCATTTCACGATACCTTGTACATCGCAATTTTATTATAACTGTAAATCGATTACAAAAGCGGTTTAAACTGAAGCAACAGTCACGATACTGTGTATAGCAATTGATAAGCATATAAATTTTTTCATGTGCTAAATTGTATTACTGTAATTTACCTGGAAATCACTTTTGTAGCTACTTCATTGAACGTTGTAGATAGATTTTCTTGCACAAGTTTGGTGACAAAGATTATAGTTGTAAATCATCATGTTCACTAAAATGTTACATTTCAGCTAAACAGATTTCTTTGTTCACTTTACAACAACTAATTTATCTTGCTTACTAGTACTATACCCTGCGACCCTAGCCCAATTGTTTTTGAACGATGTTCATGAACACATTTATGTGTTTTAGCATAAGCGGGTGTGGAGAGAAAAGGTTTAAAAGTGCTCCTTGGTTATCCCTGGGGTAAGGTCAGGGAGCAAAGAGGTTAGTAGGCGTCCCATAAAGCTAAGGGAAGCAAATATGGTAGAGGGTTTCCTGGAATGAGAGGGGGAGCCTAATTTTTGATTGATTTTATTGATTTTGTATTGTTCTTGAACATTCTCCTCGAAAATTCTAAGAGGCATATATGGCAAGAATAGACCTGCCGGGTATGCCCATAAGCCTAGGGGGAGCAGTCCCTAGGAACGCAGCCCTAAGCCTAAGGAGAATGTAAAGTGTAAAGTAGTGCAAAGTAAGCATTTCTATTTTAAAAGTTATCCCAATGCACCTTGTCCTGCCTGTAAGCCGGCTTGCGTAATCTACACTTCGAATAAATTCTGTATTGATTTTTAGTGACAAAACTTGCTATGCCAATCAAACCTTAGCTAAAGTACTGCGAATATTCAAATTTCTTGATTGAGCTAACCTTTTTTATTCCATTGGTGATTGTGTTAATCAGGTCATCTACAATTAAATATCTTGCTCCAGGAATAAGCATTTTTTGCTGGAAATCGTTTTTTACATCGTAAAACTGTATCATTTCTAATCTTCTGCAACATTTGTCACATATTTGAATAAATTATCTCTGCAAATCCAACCTCCTAGTCGCCAGACAGTACAATTTGCCTATAGGCAGTTTGGTTACAAATGCAGCTGCAGTATTTGATTCTTGCCAATTGCTTGGTAGCGTTGCAAAAAACTGTTTAGTATCCATTTTTATAATATAAGCTTATCAAAGTATTTATACATTTTTTATTCAGCATACATGGCAAAGCGACCCAATTTAAGCCAGGCTCATTGCTAGCTACAAAATTCACTACCAGAGCTCTGGGGGTAGATTTTACAGGTGGCAAGCGGTCTAATGGAAAAACACCTAAAAAGATTGTTCGTGATACTTTGCTTAAAAATTCTAAATATTTCTATAGTGTTCATGTTTATGTTTTTTAATCATGAAACGTGTTTCGGTTTTCATCAATCATGAATTCGGCATTAATGATTTAAATGCCAGAATTGGATAAATTATCAGCAAACCTTACAGCTATGCTTGTTGTTCCTTCATGCACTAGATCCCAATGCCCTCCATCATTAACATCAGAGGCCAAGTCAGACACAAGAAAGAGTGGCATGTTTTAGACTCATATCTGCCAATAAAATTCCCTTCAAGTCCTACATCTAATGCATCAAACATTTGATTATAAGCTTGCAAACACCCGTTGTGCTTAAATGAAATACTAAGCGGATAAGCAGGGTATGTTATACAAGCACATGTTACTTTTAAGTAGTTAACCCTGCGTCCCTGGGACAGTGTGTTATAACATACCCTGTGCTTAAGCATAGGCGGGCGGGCCCAAACTTGCACCCTGGGGTGGGGCCAGGGTGCAATGGTTAAGGATAGGCAGTGATGAGGGATATAGGGCGTGCCTGGACCGGTCTTTTAGCCCGAGGAGTTCCTGGGGGAGGAAAAGGGAGTTTCCCGGGAAACTATGATTATTGATTTTTTTGCCATGAATAAGACTAAGGGTCCCTGGGGGATGGTGCCCCCAAGCCTAGGGATGGTAGCCTAAGCGATTCTGTGGAGGTGGTCTAAAGTGCACCTAGGCCTACTAGTAGGAGGGGAGGTGGCACAAGAAGAGCAGTCCTAACCAGCAGTCGGATCGGGCTCAAATTTGCAGAGTATGTTAGGTATCCTATGTACAAACTTTTAGCGCACGGCCCGCAGTATACCAGCATCAGTTTACACTTGGCAATATTTAGTTTTCAAGCACAATGTAGCAGAGTATGTGCTCATCAATTGATCGTTCGTGAAAGTATGCAAAATATTGCTTTGCTCGGCTTACTGCAGCTTGGGCATTTTTGTAATTAAATCAAAGTGATCATAAGCAGCGTGTAAATTAATAACCTTATCAGCTTTAGGTCCTTCGAAAAATATAACATTGCCTGAGTATACTATGATTTGGTAGTCAGGCGCTAGTACCTTTTGAATTTTTTCTACAGCATCTATACCATATATTTCTTCTTTTGGTGCTGAGGTTAGCCTTACGCATTAAGTCTAAAGCTAGCTGCTTTTGCAAAGTATAACGGTTCTTGTCTCCTTTCCTAATAGCCTCCCATTTTTGGCTGTTGTCCAGCTTTGCTATTCCTGTTACAACAGCTCGGGGTAGTGATAAATTATCATTTGATGCAATTTTAATGTATGCTCCTCCATTTTTGCAAAATGTCCTAACATCTGAAGGAAATGTACTCAAACCTGAACCCCTCTGGGGCTTCTTGTCAACAACAACTACCCGGAATGTCATACATTCATCAAAGCAAAACTCCTTTTTAGATTGCGCAACATTTTCCATAATACTCAAAACCTTGTCAGCATTCAAATATTGACGCTGAGTGAATGGGACTATTACACGCTCATATAAACTCGGGTGCCTAATTTCAATGCCTACCATACAGTCTGCAGGGTAGTCACGTAACATTTTTTTGATAACATCTTCAAAAATTGGCTCAAAGACCTCAAGTATATTAGGGCACTCATAAATGTTTCGAAACTTCAACAGAAACGTTTTTGCAGTAGAGTTAAACCTGCGAACAGAAATGGGTGGAAGTTCACCTACTTCATAATATCGATTTAAATCCATGATTAAATAGAACTTTACCTAAGTCAAAATGTATTCTTATTTATAGACAAAACCTATAAATACTAGCAGTGTTTTACTGCTTTAACTAGGGATTTTCTGGTACTTTAAAAAAAATGGAAAAATTAAGAGAAATCAAAAAATTGCCATTCACCGAAGGCGAAAATAAGCCCTATGGGAGGTCGATTAGACCGCCTATAGAGCTATGTGGTAGAAATCTGGAGCGCCCCATGTTCCCCCTGATGATTCACCTCTGCTACTTTTGTCAGAAAAATAGTTCTGAAAGGGATTTTTTCGAAACAAATGCAGGCAGGTGGTACTTCAATATACAAATGTGCCCCAGGTGCAGCGAATTCAATAGGGCCATGCAAGAAGCAGGGCAACGAGTGCTGAAGCGCTACACTGAGCAGCAGGCCGAGGCGGAAAAGGCCAAGGCTGCTTACTAAAAGTCTATAAAAAAGGGCGCGCGCCAGGTATATTTTATATGTTAAAGCAACTACCATGTCTTCTCCTGGCGAACTAGCGTATCATCATTTTGTTCAAAGGCTCGTTGAAAAAGCAAACAACCGCTACTTGAGCGTCAAAAATGTTCAAAATATAGGCTCGTGTTTCTGGGGATTCATGAGCGAAGAGTTTAAACGAGAGCAACGCGAAAGTGATAAACGCAACGCGTACTGGGTCTTTGCTCAAAGTATAAAGCAGACGATTCTGAATAAAGATATTGATGCTATATGTAGTCTATGGTCGTCGTTTGACATAAATGGAAAAAACATGTGGGAGAATCTGTACGAAAACTGTATCGATTATCATGTAAATCGTGTGTTGTAATGTTAATAAATAAATAAAAAAGAAAAAACGGAAATGGATAGAATACTGAAAAAATTGTACTACGACCCGCAAAGCGGGTTCACAGGCGTCAACCAACTTTACACTCGAGTGAAAAAAATTCGCCCGACCGCCAAATCGGAACAGGTAAAAGCATGGCTGGAAAAACAACCTACCTACACTTTACACAAACCCGCATTCAAGCCTTATTCTCGAAACAAAGTCCTAGTGAGCAGCATAGACGAGCAGTGGCAGGCTGATTTGGTCGATTTGCAATCCCTAGCCGACCACAACAATAATTTTAAGTACCTACTCAACTGTATAGACATTTTCTCAAAGTACGCATGGTCCGTTCCACTAAAAAGCAAAAATTCAAAAGACATTGTTGAGGCTTTTAAACACATTTTTGCATCGTTTGGCCGCAAGCCCTACAAGCTACAAACGGATGCGGGCAAAGAATTTGTAAACAACAAGTTTCAGAAATTTTTGAAATCAGAATCTGTAGATTTTTTCACCACTAAAAGCGAAATGAAAGCATCTGTAGTAGAGCGTTTCAATAGAACACTCAAAGAACACATGTGGAGGTACTTTACTAAAAACAACACACACAAGTATATTGACATTTTGCCAAAAATTATGAAAAATTACAACAATTCGTTTCATAGGACAATAGGTACGTGTCCGGCAAATGTGACGGCTAAGAACGAGCGTGAAATATTAAACAGAGCATTCCGCCTTACGGGCGATAATCAAACTGAATTCAAATTCGAAATTGGCGATAACGTCAGAATAAGTAAAGTGAAGCGTACGTTCGAAAAAGGGTTCTGGCCCAATTGGACCGAGGAGTATTTTTTAATTAAGGAAAGATATGCTAGAACCCCGCCTGTCTATGTTTTAGAAGATCAAATGGGCGAAAAACTAGATGGTATTTTTTACGAGCCCGAACTGCAAAAGATTAACGTTTCCACTGACGATTTGTTCATTATTGATAAAATTATAAAAACGCGAAAAAGAGGCGCAAAAACTGATTATTTAATACGCTGGAGGGGCTATCCGCCAAAATTTGATTCATGGGTCTCTAATGTGCTAAAAGTATAAATAACGATTTCGTCTACTGTAAATCTTTTAAAAAAATGGAGGTTGGACAGTGTTTTTTCAATCATGCGTTGCACCGTTTGTCTCAATACACGTACTTTTCTGACACCGCACTTGGCGCGTATTTTTGGCCAAAAATGAGCAAACAATATAGGCGAACATTACTAGAAATTGATGAACACGCCATTTGGCGCTTTTCAAAGTATATAAGAAAATATTTACAAAGAGGCGAACTGAGCACGCTTTTCAAGTTATGGGAATTTTTAAGCCCAGAGGCCAAATTTTATTATGCAAATCTATACATAAAAATTATTGATGAGCATTTCACCTCATCCATGACAAACGTTCTAATCTAAAAAACGCAATTTTTTTGTAAAGTTTGGAATAAATTTTACATGCTTAAGCATAGTACTTTTGTAAAGTTTGGAATATTTTTTGTAAAGTTTGGAATATTTTTTGTAAAGTTTGGAATATTTTTTGTAAAGTTTGGAATATTTTTTGTAAAGTTTGGAATATTTTTTGTAAAGTTTGGAATAAATTTTACATGCTTAAGCATAGTACTTTTGTAAAGTTTGGAATATTTTTTGTAAAGTTCGGAATATTTTTTGTAAAGTTTGGAAAATTTTTTGTAAAGTTTGGAATATTTTTTGTAAAGTTTGAAAAAGTTCTTGTAAACTTTAGAATATTATGTATCTAATCTGCATTTCTCAAGCATTGTTGAAACTATTTTATACGCTATATGCAACTCGTGCTTGTGTTTTGCACCTGTGAGAATCATTTTTCCACTTGTAAAGAGTAAAAAAGTCACATTTCTATATTTGTATACTAGGCCGGGAAATAATTCTACTTTGTACATGCATTTTCTTTTCACCAGCTCATAAAACTTGCAAAGATCAATGCGAAATCCCAAGTTAGCCGAGCCAACAAACAGCACAGGCTTTATTTTCAAAATTAAATTCTCCATTTTTAGTATATGGATGAATGCCTTTATCGTATTTTCTCCTTCTTGAACAGTTTTAGCTCCAACACATACAATTTTGCCCGACTTGAAAATCAGCAACGTAGCTGGGAGTAATCGAA